>CM056493.1:52338402-52530470 GCA_029783415.1 Anisodus acutangulus | reverse complement strand
CTGGGCTAGGTAACCGTTAATGGAATATCCGAGGCATTTTCTGCTTTGTGGAGTCAACTCGAAATGCTTCGGGGGGTTGAAAATCAGCATAGATCCGGAGATTCCCGAGATAGGGACGGAGGCAATCGAAAAGGCTTTTTAGGAACGAGGCCGATAATTGAGTTTTCAGGTAACTTTCGGCGACGAGCAATAAATTCCGGCAGTGAACAGTAACTCCCGGCGTTGAATAGTGACTTTTGACGGAAAACAAGTTCGGTTCAACTGGAGTTGGTACCTCTGATTGTTCGTATCTATTCTTTGTTCTTATCTCTGTATTTAAATTTTGACGCTTCATTGTATTGGTTCTTGCCTTTACGTTCTTGCATTTACTCTTCTTGCCATTAGTTATATCATTCTTGGCGTTCCTGTTTTAGGTGTAAGCCTTTGATTAGTCTATTAGTTTATATCCACTTTAGTGGCTTTGGCGACTGATGGTAGACTAGGGTCATGTTCTTGGTCGGGTATATGGGCGAGGGTTAGGGAGGGTAAGTGGGGTAAGGGAGATGCTAAGGTGAGAATAGGGTCTTGAACATTGGGACTTTAACGGGGAAGTTCATAGAGCTAGTTAAGATTCTTAAGAAGATGAGGATTAATATAACATGTGTCTAGGAGACCAAATGGGTAGGACCCAAGGCTAAGGATGTGGACGAGTATAAGTTATGGTTCTCGGGTAGGAGGTATAGGAATGAGGGCATTTTGGTAGATAGTGAGATAAGGGATCAGGTGGTAGAGCTTAGGAGGGTCAATGACAGGATGATGGCGATTAAGTTGGTAGTTGGAGAGTTCACTATGAACATTATTAGTGCTTACGCGTCGCAGTCGGGCTTGGACGAGAAGGAGAAGAAACGCTTTTGGGAGGATTTGGACGAGGTTGTGGGAGGTATACCATCCACTAAGAAGTTATTTGTAGGAGGAGATTTCAATGGACATATCGGGTCACTTCCGGGGGGTCATGACGTGCATGGAGGCTTTGGCCTCGGAGACAGGAACGGGGGAGGCGTCTCACTTTTGGAGTTCGCTAAAGCTTTTGGGATGGTGATAGCCAATTCGAGGTTCCTAAAAAAGGAGGAGCACTTGATGACTTTCCGTAGTTTGGTGGCTAAGACCCAGATATAATTTTTGCTCCTTCAAAAAGGTTGACAACGGTCTTTGTAAAGATTGCAAGGTTATTCCAAGTGAGTATCTTACAACCCGACATAAGCTTTTGGTGATGGATTTGGAGATCAAGATGGAGAAGAAGAGCAGGGTTGTGGATGACAGGCTAAGAATCAAATGGGGGAGTTTGACCATGGCTAGTGCAAATGAGATGTAGGAGAGGTTGATGGCCAGGGGCTTAGGAGAGTAGTGGGGATGCGATCGGTATGTGGGACATGACGACGAGTTGCATTCGAGAGGTAGCTAGAGAAGTGCTAGGGGTCTCGCGGGATAGCCATGGTGGGCATCGAGGGGACTGGTGGTAGAATGGTAAAGTTCAAAAGAAGGTGGAAGCAAAGAAAGTAACGTATACGAAATTGGTAGAAAGTAAGGATGAGGTGGAGACATGGACGAATAGGAAATTATATAAGATGGTGAGGAATGAGGCAAAACTAGTGGTTACATAGGCAAAAACAATGACTTTTGAACGCATGTATATGGAATTAGAGGAAAAAAGTGGGGATAAGACGTTGTACAGACTAGCCAAGGTGAGGGAGAGAAGGACCTTTGAATTGGATCACGTGAGGTATATCAAAGACGAGGATGACAAAGTACTGGTGGAGGACGCGCGAATTAGATAGAGGTGGTAGTTTTACTTCCATAAACTCTTGAATGAAAAAGGAGATGAAGACATTGTGCTGGGAGATCTAGAGCATTCTGGTAGGTACCGGGGTTTTGGGTATTGTAGAAGCATTAAGGTTGAGGATGTTAAGGATGTTGTTCGCAGGATGAGCATGGAACGAGCGACCGGGCCTGATGAGATCACAGTTGAATTTTGGAAGAGGGCAGGCAGGGCAGTTTTGAAGTGGCTGACTAAGTTGTTTAACGTCATTTTTAAGATGACAAGAATGCTCGAAGAATGGAGGTGGAGTACAATGATTCCCTTGTAAAAAAATCAAAGGTGATATCTACGATGTATGACATTGTCATCAATCTCTCCATTCCCTTGGATAATAGACCCGAGATACTTGAAGCTTCCTTTCTTTGGAATGACTTGAGTACCAATCCTCACCTTTACACATGTCTCATGGTCGCTCCTGTTACTGAACTTGCACTCCAAGTATTCTGTCTTGGTCCTACTCAGACTGAACCCTTTAGACTCCAGAGTCTGTCTCCAAACCTCCTGCTTGGGGTTCACTCCGCTACGAGTCTCATCAATCAGGACTATGTCGTCCGCGAATAACATACACCGTGGTACCTCCCCTTGGTTTATCGTGTCAGTCCATCCATCACCAAGGCAAATAGGAAATGGGCTAAGAGTCGATCCCTGGTGCAACCCCATCATCACTGAAAAATGCTCCGAGTCTCCTTCTACTGTTTGTACCCCAGTCTTGACTCCATCATACATATCTTTGATCGCCCTAGTGTACGCCACATGTACACTTCTAACCTCCAAACATCTCTATAGAACCTCCCTAGGGACTTTATCGTATGCCTTCTAGAGGTCGAACGCCCCAACATGAACCCAAACTGATTCTCGGAAAGACACGCATCTCCTCACCCTCATCTCCACAACTCTCTCCCAAACTTTCATAGTGTGGCTCAGCAGCTTGATACCCCTATAGTTGTTGCCGGTGTGTTGGCCAGTCAAGACTTCGTACATCCAAAAAATGAAAGTTGCGGAGATGAGGATGTTGAGATAGATGTGTGGGTATACAAGAAGGTATATGATTAGAAATGATGATATCCGGGACAGAGTGGGAGTGACCTCGGTGGAGGATAAGATGCAGGAAGCGAGGTTGAGATGGTTCAGGCATGTGCATAGGAGAGACACAAATGCCTCAGTGCGGAGGTTGTCTATGGACTGGTTCATGAGGGGTAGAGGTAGGCCGAAGAAGTATTGGGGAGAGGTGATTAGACGGGATATGGCGTAAGTGCAACTTACTGAGGACATGACTTTAGATAGGGGGTTGTGGAGGACACATATTAGGATAGAAGGGTAGTAGGTAGTTGAATGTAGTCCTACTTACGCTTACATACTGGTAATTGTAGTGTTATTATTGTAGCACTGCTTAGCCTATCATACTAGTAGGCGCTATATTATTTTATAGTCCCCTGTCATTTGATTTCTGCTGCTGTATGTTCTTTCGTGCACTTTGTTTATCGTATTTACCTGCGTTAGTTACTGCTTCTTTTTTCAGAATGCTTTATTATGACTTATTTGCTTTTGTTACCATCATTTTCATTCTGCTTTAAATTTCTTGTCCGGGTCTGACCGTTTCTTTTGCTATGCTTATGCTTATGCTTTGTCTCGAGCCTAGGGTCTTTCGGAAACAACCTCTCTGCTTATCAAGAGAGGTAGGGTCTGCGCACACTATACTCTCCCCAGACCTCATGTTATGGGACTTCACTGAATATGTTATTGTATTTCCCTCTTTTATTTATAAATAATCTATTTAAAATTCAATAATCAAATAATATTGAATTTAAAACCCAGAAATTTGAAATTGATCAGCCACTACAATAGTACACAAAAACTAAGGAAAAGAAAAAGGAGATCAATGGCAACAAGTATGGTCTTATCCATGCATTAATTTGCTCCTTTTATAGTATACCAATTGATATATTAATGGGAAATGAAGCAATCACAAAATCCAAGAAAATATGTTGGCAGTATCATGAGACTTTGCAAGTATTAAGTATGGTTTTCGTGCAACCTCTTCTTACAAGCAAGGCATGCATTCGGTTCAATACTTCCACTATAACACAGCTGGAACATGCATGCCTCACATTTCCCATGAGACTGCAAGTACGAAGCTTGCCGGTGACAAACATGCTAGCTAGCTGACAAGTGTTACACGGCGGTGGATCTAGCTAGGAGACAAGTGTTCACCGAACTTCCCCAGTAAAAAATTACACTATATATATATTTTTAGAAAATTAATTAAGAGTTAATTTAATGTTTATAACTATTTTATTCTCATCACTATTAATTATTTTCAATTTTTTTTTCTAATATAAAATAATTAGAAATAATATAATAAAATTTTATTTTATTTATTGTTTTTAAGGAATGTGTCATCAAGTCAAATATAAATAAGTAACTAAACGGAGGGAGTAATCTTTTATGAATGTTCAAACTCTACATGTGAAATTTCAAGATATTATTATAAATTTTTATAATTAACAAGTAAAACTCAAGGACAATATCAAAAAGTTTCACTTGTAAATTTTGAAATTTCATAACAGTAACTATTCAAAAATAAAATCAAATTAAAAATGACAAGTGAACGGTAAATAAGAGGTTTGAGCGGGTTCTTCTGAATTGTCCAAAAAATTGTATTGTTGAAATAGTAATAATAATTTGTATATATATTATTATATTTAATTGAATAACATAAGATATATTCCTGGTATATCATCAATCAAACGTGACTTAAAATTGCTTTGGGTAGCAAATTCGAACAGGGACGTGTGAATAATATTGGTGGTCTCAACGATATATATATATATATCTTCAGACGTTGTTGATTTTATGAATTTTAATTTTGAAAAATTTATCTACATTGAGGCAACGATTACAAGAACTGTTAATATTATTCTATAAGCAATATAGACATTTAAAAAATAATCAAGTCGTTTAATCTGATAAAGTATATTGATTAGAGTATTAATTATCTTCTACTTGTATTATTTCAAAAGAACGTGCTTCCCTATTTTCATAGTCAAGATTTTTATTGTTCACTAAATATTTATCAAGAGCTCCTTTTTGGGATTGTATTAAAGTTTCTCTCTTTATTTTATTTTTAAGCTTAGAGGAGCAGGATTTAAATTTCTATTTGACCTAATTAAATTCTAATAAATCTTTAAAAAGTTACTATATATGTATGAAATAACAATATTAAAAATCACAAATTTCAGATGAAAAAATGATAAAAGGATAGAACATGATCAAGAGGTAGATAACGTGATATCAAAGTCCAATATAGTTGATGTCATGCTAAAACTTGATTACTTGATCACATGATCTTGAAAAATAAAGATGAAAATTTTGAAGAAGAAAAAACACAACCCATTAGGAGCTGTTCATGGTTGTTCTTTTATCCATGAGAGTCCAAGAGAAAGGAGAAAAGTAAGACTAAATTGCACTAAGAGTAATATTATTTTTTGATAATTAAAATTATTTTATTTACAAAGTGTATATTTTTTTTTATAATGAATTAATTGATCGTTTTCATATGAATTCCATTTGTTTAAATTTTTATTTTGAGCCATACGACTTTGATTAACCCTATTTCGTCATTTTTGTGGAATTAATCATGACCATCTAATCTGAGATAAATCGTATTGAGACGGCTGTTTACAGCTCAAAGGAAAGAAAAAAACTAAAGAAATCAGGACTGGACAAACCCCAACCTGATATGCTCCTCTACTTCATTACTTCTACCAAGTCGCAGACTAAGGATAATAGTTCAAGCTTTGTAATAATGATATGTTTTGTGGCTTCATGTGTGCTCTGTAGAACACTTCTTGTGCAACTTGTTTGAGTATCTCTTCAATGTTTCTGGATTTCTTTTGAAAGAACCTATAATTTCTTTCCTTTCACACATAATACACAGCATCAACTAACATAATTTTATAGATCTCAGCCCTGCTGCTCTTGCCTCTGCACCATGTTTCTGCCAATTTCAGCTCATCATCCCATTCCATATTGCCTCTGTTGGTCTTGCGCCAAAGCAGTAGCCTTAACCATAAGCTGCCTGAGTATGGACAAGCAAAAAACTAATGGTTAATAGTCTTTGATGCACTTCTGCATAACTGGAATAGATCACTCACATCCATTCTCCATTTTATTAATTTGTCACATGTATAGAGTCTCCTTAATGCAGTTAGTCTCAATATGAATGTACACTTTAGAGATATTTGATTGCCACGTATGAACCCTTTCCAACTCAGCTTATCAAACTGTCCATGTAGCTTCAGATAGATACTTCTGATTGTCAAGCCAGAAACTGTTTGTAGTTCATCCCTGTCATATCTAGTTTCATGTAGGTATTTCTTTACCTTAAAATTTTTCTGAACTATCCAAAATACCTGTTTTGGCTCAATATCGCACATACTTTCACCTTTCACATAGTACACATGAATTCATTTTACCCCAAACTTGTCTTTCTTTATACACATATTCCACAATAGCTACATATTGCAGCTTGATTCCATGCTGCTATATCAATGAAATTCAGGTCACCAGCTGACTTTGGTTGACATAATCTAATCAATGCCACTAAAACCTTCTTTGAGAACTCAGCTTTACATGTCCACAAGAATCTTCTGCACATTTGTTCAATCGGTCCAATGATCTTTTTAGGAAGTATAAAAATCTGAGACCAATAAGTTTGCATTAAAAATAGTAAACTTTTGATAAATTGAGCCTTTCCAGCATATGAGAGAAATTTAGAAGTCCAAGAGAACATATTACCAAACATGTTCTCAAGTAAGGGCTCACATTGAGCAATAGAGAGTCTCTTAGTACTAAGAGGTACACCTAAATATCTGAATGACATCCCTCCTTTTTGTGAAGTCTGTGTAGTCTAGAATTTGATCCTGTATCACTTGATTCACCCCACCAAAATAGATGCAACTTTTGCTCCCGTTTTCTATCAAACCAGAAGTTGTAGAGAATGTTGTGAAAGCATCAAATAAAGCTTGAGCAGATGTGATGTTTCCTCTACAGAACAAGAGGAGATCATCTGCAAATTCCAATTGAACTATGTTCAGCTTTACACATTTTGGATGGTGCTTGAACTCTCTATTTGTCTTCAAAGTTTGCAATAATCTTTCCAGATACTCCATACACAGTACAAATAAATAGGGGGATAGAGGATCCCCCTGTATCAAGCCTTTCTTTGCCTTAAATGGATTGGTAGGAACTTCATTAATCAATATAGAATAGGAAACAGTTTTAAGACAGGTCATAATTCAATTTGTAAAAATAACTGGGAAGCTGAGGTACCTCAAGATTTGTTCTACAAAAGGCCATTCAATGGAGTCATAAGCCTTTTGCATATCCACTTTCATCTTGCATCTAGGTGATACCTCTTTCCTTATATACCCCTTCCCCATTTCATAACTGAGTAATATATTATCAATTATGACCCTTCATGTCACAAATGTTGCTTGGCTAGCATCCACTAGATTGCCAATAACAATTTGTATTCCTGCACTTAGCATCTTTGAGATGATCTTGTATAGGATAGTGCAACAAGCTATTGATCTATATTCTCTGATCGAGGATGGATGTTTAACTTTTGGGATAAGTGTGATTGAGGAGCAAATACAGCCTTATACATGGTGCCAGTTACAAAGAAATCAAGCACTGCTTGTGTGATGTCACCTCCTAGTATGGGCCATGTATTTTTATAGAACAAAGCATTGAAGCCATCACAGCTAGGAGCCTTATGGTCATTGATTTCATTAAGTTCTCCCATGACTTCTTCAGGTGTTACCTCTCTTATGAGATGCAATTGTTGCTCTCTATTCAACACAGGATCAAGTTCCATAATATAAGGCTGGACAACAGAAAGCTGACTAGCTGCAGATCCTAGCAAGCTCTTGTAGAAGGTTATTATCTCCTCTTTGATCCCCTGTTCATCTTGTATCACCACACCAGAAGCATTTGTAAGACTTGTTATCTGGTTTTGTGCTTGCCCATTTTTAAGTATGCAAAAAAATAAGAGGTGTTGGTATCCCCTTCCCTGAGCCAGTGAAATCTAGCTTTTTATTTGATGATGCTTTCCTCAATTGTGCCCAACTTCTCTAATTGTGCTTTAAGTTCTTTCTCCTCATTAAATTGGTTAGCATCACCATTAATATGATTGTTTCTCATGAGCTCTTGCAATTCCTGAAGCTGAGATTTTATGAGTTGGACCTTGATATGCATGCCTTGAAATTCTTGAGTCCTCATATTTCTCATAGGGTTCTTTAATGCTTTGATTTTGTACCACACTTCTTTCATTGAGCTAGCCCTTCTTTCATTCACCTAGTTTCTTTTTACATTGCTCAAGAAATCAGGATGATAATCCATATAGTTGAAGAATCTAAAAGGTTCTGGACCATTTGCTTCCCATCCTTCAATTCTAATTTGTAATGGACTGTGATCATAAAAATCAGGGTTCAAGGCCCGACATTCCATATGTATCCATTTCAGTAGCCATGAAGCATCCACCAAGGCTCTGTCAATCTTGCTAAATGTATGCCCATTTGTCCATGTAAATTTTCTGCCCACTACCCTCAATTCAGTGATGCCAACATCTAGCAAGCATTGTTTGAAGTCTCTTGTTTCTGCCTACTGTACTTGTGATCCCACCAGCTTATCCTCTGTATGTAGCATAGCATTAAAGTCACCCATTATTAGTTAGGGTTGAGTGCATCCCATAACCCTCTAACATTCCAAGCTACTATATTCATCATGTGTATTGGGTAGAAGGATTAGTACCACCCTTACTCCTTGACACACTACATTACCATTTTCATAATTACTTTTCTGTCCCGATTGAATAGGAGCAAAATCATTTTGAGTTTTGAATTGTGGTACCATAGAAGGTTCTGTTTGAGTATTCTTTGATGCGGATTTTCCTTTGGCTAACTGCACTCATATAATGGTATGGTCCTCAACACCTCTTCATCAAAATCAAACTCAGCAGATCAGCTTTTCAATATAATAGGCCTATTATTGATCGTATATGGTCCGGAGATCAGGACTGAGTTCTTATCCTCAAAGGTTGTTTAACTTCACTATAAAGAATCCAACATTATGATCATAAACTTTAGGAAAGTTCTATTCATTTGAAATGAATCTAATCATAGCTCATAGGGATGGTGTGTTACCCACAACATACAAAATTACAACTGATTTTCAAATTTCACATCTTGTTTCAACATCTGTCTCGGTTAATTGCACAACTGGTTTACTATCTTGGATAATTGGGGCAACATACTCCAAATCTATACCCCTTCCCCCCAATTTAGTGTTTTGAAACAAACCTATCCACACATTGCCCTCGCCTTTGTTCAGATCTGTTGTTGTCTAAGCTCCACCTTGTTGTAAGAGAGCTCCGATTCCATTGCCCCCACCAAGTAACACCTAGTACTGGTCGTGGTCCCGAGTCAGTCATCGGTGTGTCATTCGCAGTGACGATACCAATGGAGTTACTGTTCCATTGGAATTGTCAGCTCTCAGTTGTTGCTTCTGCGAGAGAATAGCTTCCTTCATCATCGTCTTCTGTGGAACTTTGTTCCTTCATTTTTCGAGGTCGCCGGAGCGAACGATATCGCGCGCCTAGAGAGACCAAAGGTTTTCAGTAGAGTAATATTTTTTATATGGTAATTACTACTTATTGCCTTTAATAAAAAAATTTGCCATTAATCTATACACAACAATAAGGGATTGAATCATTAACGAAAGTTGTCATAATCCTATCAATTCCTTTTTTCATAAGGCTAGTATTTTTTAAAAAAATATTTGAAATTGAAAATAATATACATACCTCTCAAAGGTGTAAATATATCCCTTAATTTTGTGATTTAGAGCAGATATATTCATCGTTACAAAAATTATGGATATATAACCCTGTTACAAAATGGTGCAAATATTATATTTTAAAAAAAATTATTTAGCTTATTTTTTAATTTTAAAAAATGCCATGAGGCTTTAAAATAATCTACTCATTTTTTTAGTAGACATATTTTTTAAAGTCATATGGTTATTTTTTTCCTTAGTTGATCGGGTCTGGTTCATTTATAAAAATGAGTGACTTATTTTTTTTAAATTACAGAGATATTTTTAAAAATAAATCAGCCCGATCCATCAGAAAAAAAATTACTTGGCTTTAGAAAAATATGTCTACTAAAAAAATAAGTATACTTTTTTTAAAGCAACGAGACACCTTCTTTAATTTAAAAAATAAGCTAAACAATTTTTTTAGAAAAAAACTGTCAGCAAAAAGGGTATATTTACACCATTTGTATAACGGTAGAAGTATATTTACACCATTTTATAATGAAAGAATTATATTTTCACCACTTTTTAATGAGATATATCTGCTATAAATTAGCAAAGTTAAAAAATATATTTTCATCTTTGACCTATATATATCGAAAAAAATAGCCTATATATATCGAAAAAAATGGAACCCCAAATCATGGGGCCTAAGGCAATGGCCTAATGGTTAAGACGCCATTCTTTATATATATTCTTGCAGTTTTTAATAGTTTTACGCTGTGTTAGAATTTTTGGCTCAACCACACCCCTAATAAAGATGAAATGCAGAGAGGAAAAGGTTCTAGCAAGGTTTTAATTTATTTTTACGTATATATAAAAGGGAGCCCATATAATATAAGTTCCTAGAAAGAAATATAAACTGATGAAAATCATAAAATTTGGAATCAATGCGGAGTTAAATATGGGAGCTAAAAGTTCATATGGATTTTATCTTTTTTAATATCTTGTTTGGTCTAAAAAACAGTAATTCACCCGTTTAAAAATAAATTTTAAAATTCTTATAAAACTCTCAGTGTTTTCTCTGACTAACACGTGTTTATGTTGACTACAGGTGTTAAATGTTGGTCAACATTTGGCAAGAGGATAGAAGGCATGCACAATTAATAATCCATGCATCCGTTTTACTTGTCTCTTTGCTAAAAGTGACACTTGTCACTTTGGAAAGATAAGTAGAATTGTTTTTCATGCAATTTTCGGTCTTATTTTAATAGTTGAGGAGATTATTGTCGTGAAAACAATAATTACTTAACTTATAAATATTAATGCGTAATAAAGAGTAAGTTAAGGGTTTTATTTTGAAAATATACTTTTAAAATTTTAATAGATATGAACGATAAAATGGTAAAAACTAATTCGAGTCAAAGTGTTTACATAAGTTTAAAAGTCATAAATTAAGAATAACTACTTTGTGATGTTTGATTTTAATTTATAATCACTTAATCTGTAGTCTGTAGTAAATATTTTAAGCCACTCATAAATTTAGCCAAACATCATCTTGGTAAAGTTCACTTCTCTTCCTTGAGGAATCTTTCTCATTAATATCAATATATATTGTATAGTATAGAATTCTAATATAAGAGGAATCTCATTCTCAATATAAGAAAAATCTTAATTTAAAATCCTATTCTAATTATGGTATTAGAATAGGGATTGTAGTGTTATATTTGTACACATTTACAAAAAGGACGAAGGTTGGTCTGTTGAATATTTGACGAAATATCATATACTGTGCATTTACAGATCCTCTTAATGAAATCCTTAATTCATCACTGCATGCGAATTTAAATTAATCAAACTCAGGAAATTTGGAGTATCAAATATATAAAAACAAAACAAATCTGCATGAAGTAGCACAACAGGTGAAGCAGGCCATGAGTAAAACACCATATATGAGACTATATAGTCTCTTTTTATTGATAGTTACTTACTAGCATTATCTATAATGGAAACAAGAAACGATTAGATCATTTCTCTAGATACGTTTCAATACATAATAACTTTCTTCTTCAATTTTCTTAACAATTTCTGGTGCAGAAGCAACGGCGGCGGAGGCCACGGCAGTTGCCGCCGGTGAAGCCTTCGGTCTGGCAAACGGAGCCGCAGTTGGTATCGCTAACACATGACCCCTTGAAGCGGTGGCTCTTCGACTCGCAGGTCCTTGCCTCTACACTCTTCATTGGTCCCATTTCTATCAATCACAACGATAATTGACAATTAGAAATAATAATAAGACATGTGAAAAAATTACAATAAAAAGAATTCGCTTCACTTTCGAATTTTCGAAAGGTATTAGTAATTAATATCAATAACTAACTTAAATTCTTTCAAAATTATAACCTTGCATTTGAAAGAATTTTAAAAAAGCTTACCTATAAATATTTTTGAATAACGTGATAGTATATAATATATTATGTAATTATAAAACTTACCTGTAAATATCTGACGTGATAGTATATAGTAATATACTATGTAGTTTTTTTTTTAGGAATTAAGAGTTTCACATCGGAAATGAAAAGGAAACACAGACTCCTTATATGAAATTGGACAATTCTCACCCTACAAACTAGCTTTTGGGATTGAGTTAAGCCCAAGATCCATTATTTACATGGAGAGTCAGACTCATTCCAATTCTTTGTTCACCGATATTGGGCCTTCAAATTATATTATCCACATTCCAGTTAACAAAATCTGGACGTGCGGAGAGTGTTAAGAGTCCCACATCGAAAATGGAACGGGAACATGAATTTCTTATATGAACTTGAACAATCTTCCCCTACATATAAATTTTTATGTAGGATGAGTTTAATTTTTATGTTTATGTACCGGACTCACAAAAATAAGTCAATCGACTGCTTATCAGTAATTATTTTTCTTCATATCAAACACACCCTTGGTGCATCTTTGACATGCAACAAAATTAGAAAGAAAATCTTTCAACAATTAATAGGATTCTTGAAAATGTATGTGCGTTGTTAGAGAACTATATAATACAAATTGAATAACAGAGGAAGAAGACGAACCAGTGGCCGAGAACAGCATTGCTACAAAGAAAAAAGTTGTAAACAAACGCATAGAGTGACCCATCTTCACACACAAAAAGAGAGAATAACTAGAGAGAGAAAGGGGATGCAATTTGAGAAGTTTAGACTAGCAGGGTTTTATTTATAGATGCTTATTTAATTGTATGTAGAGTAGTGTAAAAATCAAGACTTTGACACCTAAGTAGATGTCATAAAACGATTTAAGTGATATTCACGGTGTTAAAGAGTCACGCATTGAATATTGAATGAAAATATGAACTCCTTATATGGACTTGGATAATCCTCACCATATAAGCTAATTTTTGAGATTAAGTTAGACTCAAGATTCATTCTTTACGTGGTATCAGAGCCAGATTCATTATAATTTTTTGTTTACTGATGTTGGGACCTCAAATTATATTATCCACGCTCCAGTTAACAATGTCTGGGCCTGCGGGGGAGTGTTAAGAGTCTCACATCGGATATGAAATGGAAACATAAACTCTTTATAATGGACTTGAACAATCCTCACCTTACAAGCTAGCTTTTGGGGTTGCGTTAGGTCCAAAATTCATTCTTTATACACATAATACTAAGGGTGCTTTTGGTACGTAGGAAATGGTTATTTTTTTAAAAAAATATTCTTTTAGAAAAATAATTTTTTAATAAATGGGAAAAATGACTTTCAAGAAAAGAAATTTCGTGGCATTTCATATTAATTGCGTTATCGTCACCCTCCAACACCTCATCTTCAATCCACCCCTATAGTCCCATCCCCCCACCTCATAACTCACCACCTCCCATAGTATTTATCTAGATTATATATAAATATTTTTAAAATAATATTTTTGCTTGTATATCGAAGGCAAGAAATAAATAAGAAATTCACTTATTTTTTTTAAAAAACGTAATAATATTTTTTATGAAAAGTATTTTTTTCTCACATCGAACACACTCTAAGTGTGTAAATAATCTTTTCTATGTATGATTTTATTTTAATCAATTAGTCTCTCATTAGGCGCTTTGGACAACCCTAATCAATGAGTTCTTTTAAAATTGTACAAATAATTTTTTTTTTTTGGCAATTAACTGTCATATTTTATTAATCATCAAGTAAGTCGTTACAAATTCAGAGCAAACAATCCTATCTGCTCATCTAAGCTAATCTATCTCCTTCGACAAGACCAAAAACACACTATAGCTCACATATATACTCAAATAGCCTTACTCTAATGCACAATGGTGTCTGTATGCTATGGACCAGTTTGTCCCTGCTTGTGCTCTTGTTATTGAAGATTCTTGAGTTCCACTCGGGGCCGGCTGAAGGGCGAAGCGGAATCTTAAGGCCCCTCAACCCGTGAGGCCCCATTTTCTATTAATAGTAGGTTTTAAATTATTGTGTTAATTTTCTTTAAAGAAATTGAATATTTTAAGGCAAAGAAATAAAATATATTCAAGAGAAAGAGCATTGAATAAATTAAATTTCACATTTTCCCCCCACTAATTTTCAAGTTATCTAGCATTATATCAAGCAAAATGAGGTAGTGACTTTTTTTTTTTATCAATATTAGCTTCTAGAATCATGTTCTATTATTTGAATTTTACACCTCCTTCCCAATTTATGTAATATTTTTGTTTCTCGAAATTCAAACTATGTGAACTTTGATCAACATTTTAAAATATATTTTTTTTCATCATATTAACGTGAAAGAATTGCAATTTATAATACTACAACAACAACAACATACCCAGTACAATTTATAATACTTTTTATATAATTTATGAATATCTAACATTAAATTTTAAAATATTGAGTTGATATCATCCAATTTAGCTTTGAAGATTAATCAAATTAACTTTGAATAAATGAAAGTGTCACATAAATAGAGACACAATGAGTATTTTTTTTGTAATTCAAATTTGTTATTTTTCATATATTTAGTTCATAGGTGTATATTACTTTTTAATTAGTATATATTAGAACTAAAATTAAATACGTCAAAAGTATAAAATACGAATCAAGCTATTCAACACACACAAAAAAAGTTGAAATTTTAATTTAATACAATCTCAAGGAGGAGCTATCTATCCATGGTCTCAAGAAAAATTAAAATACATCAGTTAGACGTTCCATTTAAAAAGGAATTGTTAGAAGATATCTATTATAAAAAATATTAATAATAACTTCACATCTCAAAAAGCTAGAAAATAATTTTTTAATGAAATATACATGAAAAATTCTTTTTGAAGATTCAAGGCCTATTGATAAAGTTTGGCTTTAGACCACTCAATTTATTGAGCCTCTCCTGGTTCCGCTCCCCCCATAATTCATATATCACTACTGCAAATGTCGCTTTGAGTAGTACATCAACAGGACATGTTTTCTGCTAGTCTTCATCACCTATCTCCATTCTGGTTCCATTGCAATATAGTTCGATGCCAGTGAAGCTATAGTAAAATATCCCTCCAAACACAATTAGAGTAGTCACATTCAAATAGTAAGTGATGCAATGTTTCAGCTTGAGTGCCACACAGAACACACATCCCATTGATAGTCATACCCCGTTGAAGCAGAATATCTTTAGTTCTCAGCTTTCCCAGTAGACTTAGTCGTAGTATGAAAGCGTGTTTAGGACATGCTATATTATGACTGACCAGACCCCTCCAAGGTACATTAAGAATCTCACTGATCTGGAATTTGCCACTTTTGATCACTTTGTTCTGTACATGTGGGTTCTCCCACTTAGAAAATCTTTCAGAAGTGTGGCCCACACATGGCCAGGTGGGAAGGGTAGGGCACAACTCACTGCCTTTGATCTCAAATCTTTGGGGTTGCTTTTTTTAATAAATGTTAGATACATTTTTATGTTATTTGTATCAGTAACTAGTCGGTCAAGCCTTGAACCTACGTGCCTATGACTTCGTTACATCAATGTTCGACAGTGGAAAATCATCTCCGTGAACATGCTTTATCGAGATTTTCAAAATAGATGCACACGCGAACACGTCCATCCTTCTTGGGCATGGGAACGATGTTCGAAATCCAATCAGAATACAAGCCTTTCGAAGAGATAGATTCGAACCCTACTCGATCTAGCTGCCCCTCTCCGTATTTTATTTCTCAGCCTTTTCAAAGACTTGTTTCAAAATTGCATTATATACACGAAGCAGGAGTACTTTTGCATTATTGGCTTTTACTAAAATTGCAGAGTATACCAATCTTAGAAACTAAACTGGTCAATTCATGCTTGATATGCCAGCACTAAAGAGAAAAATGGGGATAATTTGCTTCAGTTAGGATTCGCCTTTGGAATAGAATAATATCTAGGTTTTTGTCGATATTTCCTCCTGTTGAAAATCTTCCTCACCATCCAAGAGGCTTGCTCTGGCACTTCCATAGTAAGTCAATGATTCTGTTTTATATAATATGAGTGCATCCATATTGGTGAGATTGACGCCAACTCTCACTCTCAGAGTCAAAGCTTTGGTTGGCGCAATCCTCTCTTTGTTGCTCGACGAGGCTTACAACTTTCAGTTGACTAGCCCATAACAATTTGTAAATGGCCGCTTGATTCTATAACTTTAGATTTATCATGTTGAGACCTCCTGCTCCCTTAGGCATACACACTTTGTCTCATGCAGTCAAATCTTTCCTAGAGATTTTAGCTTCCCCAGTTCACAGATAACTCCTGCAAGTTGCTTCTATGAGCTTAATAGTCTTCTGAGGCATAAGAAACAATTGGACCAATAAGCTTGAATTTCCACAAATATTGCCTTGATTAGTTGTAATCTTCCAGAATAGGATAATCCCTTAACAAGGTGTAATTCTATTTGTTATTTTATCAGATGGCTTGTGCATTGTGCCACAGTTAGCCTTTTAGTTGACAAGGACACCCCTAAGTATTTAAAGGGCAACTCACCAATCTCATAGCCCATAAACTGTAAGATGTCCTCTTTAGTGGGTCTGTCCACTCCACCATGCAAAATAAATTTGACTTTTGGTCAAGTTAGCCTGTAAGCCAAAAGCTTCAGAGAACATATTAAACATATCTCTGAGAAGTTGCACAAATTTCAAGTCACACCTGATAAACATCAATAGATCATCTGCAAAGCAAAGGTAAGTGATCCTCAGTCTTTGGCATCTTGGATGATAATTGAACTCAAGGTTATCACTGAGTGTATTGAGGCACCTATTAAGATATTCTATTGACAGCATAAATAGGCAAGAGAACATAGGATTCCCTTGCCTGAGTCCTATTTTAGCTTGCATAGTATAAGAAGTCATCCCATTAATTTGAAAATTGTAGCTTACTGTTGTCACATATAGCATAATTCAAGTGATCATCTTCCTCGGAAATCCCAAACCCTTAGTACTTGTTCAAGAAAGCACCATTGTAGTGAATCATATACCTTATGAATATCAACTTTAATCATGCACCTTGGAGATATTTGATTTTTAGTGTAGTCCTTTACTAGCTCATGGCTCAGTAGAATGTTATCAGCTATTATTCTTCCAGGGATGAAAGCTGATCGATTCTTAAATCTGTTGGCAATAATCTTAGATATGATCTTATATATTATAACTTTAAATAATATATTAAAGCTATAACGGGGAAGTTCATAGAGCTAGTTAAGATTCTTAAGAAGAAGATGATTAATATAGCATGTGTCCAGGAGACCAAATGGGTAGGACCTAAGGCTAAGGATGTAGACGGGTATAAGTTATGATTTTCAGGCAGGTCGAAGTATAGGAATGTGGTAGGCATTTTGGTAAACAGCGAGGATCAGGTGGTAGAGGTGAGGAGGTATTTGCGTTGGCCGTGACCCACTTGGTTTTCCGGGTTTCTTCAAGGATGAGTCTCGAACGGGCCTCATAGAATGGAAGCAATGACATGCTTTGTTAGAGGATGGTAGCGACGCCATCATAAGATTCATTCAAACCCATAGTGAGTTGCATCATCAATCATTGATTGGTGACCGGTGCATCGACATTGGAGAGTTGATCGACAATCATCTTAAGTTCTTGACAATAGGCTGACGCATTAGGAAAATCATCCTGTTAAATGTCCTTGAATTGATTTTTCAAATACAAGGTACGTTTTGTCTTGTTATCATAAAAAATACTTTCCAAGCGCTCCCACGTTTGTCATGTAGTGGCGTCGGTTTCAATAATTTTATGCAAAAGATCGTTTGAGATTATGCCGTAGATCCATTGTAGGACAACCGCATCTAAGCGGTACCAAAGTTCATCATCATAATCATCAGGTTTTTCCATGGGCTTTGATTTTGGAGGGATGATATGATCAATGACTTTGTACACACGACAATGAATCTTAAATAATTTCGCCCAAGATGAATACTGAACCTTTTCCATCTCAAGAGTTATGAGAATAAAATTCTTGATGTTGTTAACTGCAAGAGCAGGATGGAATTTAGGTTGTTCAACCATTGGAAATTGAAGAAGAAGAGAGGAAGTAGGCTGCCGAGAAGTCGAAGAAAGAAGGAGGAAGATGGCGGAAAAAGGGGAGGTATGCCGAGGGGAGGGGGGGAGGGTTGGGGAGAAAAAGTTAGGGTTTGACTTCTGATACCATAAAGGAATATGTTCCCTTGCCTTTTATTGATTATTGTGTACAATATATATAGTGTTACATAATTATTTAAATGACTATAAATTAGGTAACTAATCTTCCTAATTACAATTGTATTATAAATTTACCTAATATAAAAGATATACAAAGATACAAGAGTATTCTGAAAATATTCTCACTTACTTCTGTCACAAATAATAAATTGAAAACATATAAATTACACAAAAATTATGTTTTACGATTCTTGAAAGACCCATCAAATAATACAAATTAAATCTTTTGATCATTTAGCGATTAGACAATGTAGAGGTGGTCCCTATAGCTCCTGAAAATTTGATATGGGATAAGGTAAAGTCTAGAAATAATTCATAATAAATTATTTATAAAATATAACTTCATATTCTTATATAAGTCAAAGTCCATATAAAACTTTTGCGTTGTCTTGCCCAATTCTGAAGTTAGGCATGTATTATTGTCTCCTCTTAAATTCTTTGACACGTCTTTTTTCCTGAAATTAAAAGTATGGACGAATTTGGTAATTAATGTAAGTGGCCATCTTATAACACTGGCGTGGTTAACTTTTTTATGCTATCAGTACAATATTTCTATGCAGAACAACATCAGTAGGCAATTATGTTACATGAACTCTTCAAAATTCTTACCGTACACGACATGAGAGTGGGTACATGATCTGCACCAGATTTGGTCAACTCTATCTTGAGTACTTTGATTATGACCTAAAAGGATAGATTGATTAGGTATTTGATTATTTGATTTTGTAGGTTTACGTCATATATATAATTATATAAAGTATGAGAATGCTATGTTATTACACCAGATATCTTATGAATAAAATTTTAGATATTTATAAAAAAAATAGTAATTTTTATTAGCTTTAGTTCAATACCTATATATAATTAATCGAAATATATATTTTATATGTCATAATACATAATATACATATATTGGTCGTATTCGAACACTCATATTCGCATTCGAATCCATATGAATTAAATCCCAAAAGTTATATGACAAAGAGTCAAACCTCTTGACCTGCGCCCGTATTGAATATCACACCTGAGTCCGAGCAACATAATTAGACAAAACAGTAAATAAAAACAAAGAGTGTTCCAATTTTTTTGGTTATTTTTAGAAGGGATATCATGGAATTAATATCCTCTAGACTCGTTGTATTATTCTATGGATTTTTTTTTATCAAAGTAAGTCATTATTTAAATTAATTCACCAAATAATACATTTTTTAAAAAATTTACAGAACTATAATAACGTATTCCGCAGTAACGTATTAGACATTATTTTATTTAAAAATCCAAATGGGCAAAAAAGTTAGTGGTTGACGGCGTTAAATGATAATTCGTACTTATGAGTAACGTTTTATCCTTAATACGTAACTAAGAGTAACAACTCTAAGAATCCAGACATAGTCAACTTTTGTATAAAATCTAACATTGATTGGTTTTAAAATCGTAATTCAGAGTTACGACTTCACGCTAAAACGTAACTGACAGTAATATTTCTACGGAGATTTGGGATTTGGCCCTTATATTTCTAATTTTTACAAAGTGAGAAACCTCAATTTGAAAACCTTACTGTTATGAAGAAGACCCAAAGTTTTGTTAGAATCTTGTTGCTGCCTAACCAAACATTTGACTATATGAATCCACTCCCCTTGTTTGGATCTCTGAAATTTCATATTTCAATTGCACCTATGGATATTGTTCTCCTTTTTTTTTAATGATTTGAAGGAAAGATGTTATTGCTTAATTGTGCAAGAGACAGAGTTAAATAAAGAGTAATTTTCGGTTTGCAATCTGCACGTTGATGTTATTGTATTTGTTCTAGATGAATTTGATACAGGGAAGATGTCAATGTACCATTTTACTGGGAACGAATGGTAAGGAGGAAATAAAAAGAACAAGCAACCATAGTTAATACTATTTGGTTAACAAAATGATTCTGGTTCATTAAATGAGTGAAGAGGCAATAGTAAAGTACTGATTTGCCTTAAAAATAAGTGCCGGTTAGCCTTAAAAAACTATTGATTAGCCTTTAAATAAAGTATTGATTAGCCTTACGAAAAAGTATTGATTAGCCTTACAAAAGAAGTACTGATTAGCTAAGTAATACTTCAGAGCAGTCTTTTCAGTTTTAAAATTCAGCTCACAGGATCACTATATAAACGTTACAGATACGCTTTAACCTGAAGTTCAATGTCAGATTTTGTATAAAAGTCGTCTGTTCTTGAATTCTTAAAGTCGTTACTTTCAATTATGCATTAAGGGTAAAACGTTACAAGTACGAATTATCTTTTAACGCCGTCAATCAGTAACTTTTTTGCCCGTTTGATTTTTTAAATAAAATAATACCTAATACGTTACTGCGGAATACATTTATTCTAGTTTTGTAAATTTTCAAAAAAAATATATTATTTTGATGAATAGGTTTAGATAATGGCTTACTTCGATCAAAACCTCTTATTCTGGGCATCCCAAATAGTGTGCTCATAAATGTGTGGGGAGCACTAATCTATCTATTATTAAAAGTCAAAGAAAAAGACGACACATTAAGTCAGGTGACATCCTAGAAAAGCCACATGGCATAATTAGGTAATAATTAGTAGTTATTATTTACTTATAATTTTTTTTAAATCTAGATTTTGACATTTAAAAATAAGAAAAGCAAACAGTATCTTAGATTGAGTGAGATCAGTTGAATCCAATCGGCAAAAGTGTAAAGATCAATTTAAAATTTAAATTTATATTCCAAAAATATGTAACAAATGAATTGTCTAGGTTCCCATTATCCTGTGAATGACTAACCCCACGTCTTCTAACCTGCATCAGCCAGGATTTTTAAATGATTACAATTACGACCATTGGAAATCTTGTAGGAGTAATAAAGGAACATCTCTCAAACCTATGACATGAGTGTTTTCTCTCTATTAGTACTTCCTACTTCAGAAAAATATGGATGTGGACACTAATTTCACCAGCAAAGTAGCAGCAACAAGGCGTGGCAAGATAGGAGAAATCACTTTTTGCTAGACTTGATTCAGCAGGATGTAAAGGTAACTCGATCTACTCCTAATCCACCAACCCTTCTGCAATGAGGTTTGTTCTTTGTTTTAATCTTATCGATATTTTTCTCTGTAATTCGATGTCCAAGTCTTCTGACAGTTGCTCTACAATATAGGCTTTTCGTTTCTACTTGCTGACTCGCTGTGTTCATCAGTCTAGAGCAACATCTTATGTTGAATTTGTTGTATGCCTTATGTCCGATGTTGGGAGCAAGCTTATTCACATAAAGGAGTTACTGCCATTAACTTACTGGTATATCCTTAATTATGTACATTGATGTGTTATGCATATTGAAAGAGAATAATCCTTTGCTGATTTCATTAATGTAAATGTTTTATCTACAATAGTAATTCTAGGTTATAATTACGAAAATTAAATATTCACCGAACTAATATAAAATATTGCTACAATAATTACAGATATACAAAATCACTAATTATATCAAAAGAATATATTTGCATATATTCTATCACACCCCCGCAGTCGTAGCGGGTGGTCTACGGACACTGAGACTGTCCCTAAAATCTTTAAACAAAACTAAGGGAAGACCCTTAGTAAATATGTCAGCAATTTGATATCGGAAATGGACATGCAAGACACGTACTTGTCCATGAGCTACCTTTTTGCGAACAAAGTGAATATCCATCTCGATATGTTTAGTGCGCTGATGTTGGACAGGATTCCCAGAGAGATATATTGCACTAACATTATCGCAGTAGACCAAGGTAGCTTTCCGAATAAGAAAATGAAGCTCTAAAAGGAGGTTACGCAACCAACAGGACTCAGACACCACATTAGCTACCCCTCAATATTCGGCCTCCGCGCTGGAATGCGACAAAGTAGCCTTTAGCCGACCAAAAGACAAAGTTATCACCAAGAAACATACAATAACCAAATGTCGAACGTTTGGTATCTGGACATCCACCCCAATCAACATCTATATAAGACATGAGAGTAGATACTGATGATGGATATAAGTGTAAACCATAATCAAGAGTGCCCTGAATGTAACACATAATGCGTTTGAGAGCGTGGATGTGTTCTTCCCTCGGATCATGCATAAATAAACACACCTGCTGCACCGCATAAGTAATATCAAGCCTCGTAAACGTAAGATACTGAAGAGCCCCCGCAAGACAACGGTAGTGGGAGGGATCCTCATAAGGTGTGCTAGAAGTAGCACTCAACTTCGGTTTAGTGTCAACCGGAGTAGGAGATGACTTACAGGATGATATGTCGGCCCGTTCAATAATCTCGACTGCATACTTCCTCTGGGATAGAAATAGACCACCTGCATGACGAGTTACAGCTATACCAAAAAAATAACTCAAAAGTCCTAAGTCTTTCATAGCAAATTTGGAGTTGAGAAGAGATATGATAGACTTGCGCATTTTATCAGAGGAATCAATCAATATAATATCATCCACATATAACAGAATGTATGCCAGAGAAGTACCGCGATGGTAGATGAACAGAGAATGATCACACCTGTTGTGAGAAAACTCAAGAGTAGACACATAATCTGCAAATATTTTGTACTAGGCCCGAGGAGCCTGTTTGAGACCATATAAGGACTTCTTCGGCAAACACATGGTTAGGATGATCGGGGTCCCTGAAACCCAAGGGCTGATGTATGTATACAGTTTCCTTGAGTTCGTCATGTAAGAATGCATTTTTTCACGTCTAACTGATGAATGAGACATGCTTTTGAGAGAGCTAGACTAAGAACAATGCGAATAGTTGCCAGTTTGACCACCGGACTAAATGTCTCTCCACAATCCACGTCAACCTGTTGAGTTTTACCATCACCTATAAGACGGGCCTTATGCCTCTCAAAACAACCATCAGATTTTTCCTTATGAGTAAAAATCCACATAGAACGAATCACATTGACACAGGCGGATGGGGCACCAACTCCCATGTATAATTTTCAATTAGAGCATTATATTCATCATCCATGGCCATTTTCCAATTCGGGTCACGAAGGGTAGACACATGGTTATGTGGTAGGGGGGATTTAGTGCCATTAGAGTTGAGATTGAAATGTCATTTTGGTCTAAAAATATCCTGTTGGCTATGAGTAACGAGCCCTTGTCCCGGAATAGAAGTGGGACAGATAGGAGTTGTGAGGACCTGGGCTGGGTGACAGCTGGACTGGGTTGGGCCAGCAGGCAGTGGGGCTGTTGGTAAAAGTGTCGGGTTGGCGGAAATTGGGCCAGCAGACAGTAGGCCTACTGGCGGAAACTCACGAACAGAGGGAACTGTACCAACAGGTAGTGGGCCTGCTGGCAGATTTTGAGGACGGGGGGGTGTCTGGGCCAGCAGGCCCACTGCCTACTGGTGTCTGCTGGTCCGGAAGGTGAGGTGTGGGCTGGACCACATACGGTGAGAGCTCATCATCCTAAAAATTATAAGAATTGGACACGAAATTATGCAACTTAGCAAACGGAAATTGGGTTTCATAAAAAATGACATGATGACTAATTATGATTTTATTAGAGGATAAATCATAAAATTTGTAACCACAATGATTAGACGGGTAACCCAAGAACACACAAGCGATAGAGCAGGCTTGAAGTTTGTTTATTGTAGTGGATGGGAAGAAATGATAGCATAAACACCCAAACATCCTAAGATGAGAATATGAAGGATCTTTGTGATAAAAAAATTTGAGTGGAGATTGGTATGCTAATCATTTGCTAGGGAGTATGTTAAGAAGGTAAGTAGCCATTTGTAATTCATGATGCCAAAATGAAGGTGGTAATGAAGCATGTGCTAGTAATGTCCGAACAATATTATACTATTAACCTTATAAAATTCTCTAAATGGCCTATTATCAAAATTTCCTCCATTATCACATTGAATGTTCTTAATTTCCTGTTCAAATTGAGTACGGATGAATGCTCTAAATGATAGAAATGTGGAATAAACTTGAGACTTTCTAGATAACGGAAATGTACACAAAATATTAGAATAATCATAAAAAAATAACACATAATAACGCTGGCCCAAAGAGCTCAAAACGGGAGATGTCCAAAGATCACTATGAATAATATCAAATGACAACAAAGTACTAGAATTTGAGGCACCAAACGACAATTTAACATGTTTCCCAAGAGGACAAGAAGGACAAACGTTAGTACTACAAGAACTATTACACTCAATAAATTTATTATTTTTAAGGGAGGAAAAAATAGACGCTCATGGATGACCCAAACGCGCATGCCATAAGAAAGGTGCTAAAGAGGCAAACATTGATAGTGTGGTTTGTTTAGTGGTGGTGGTGGTGATGGGATAGAGCTCGCCACGACTATCACATCTCATTATAGGTATCCCTATCCAGAAATCCTTCACAGAAAATCCAAAAGGGTCAAAGTCAACAGAAACCGAGTTATCAGTTGTAAATTTCCTAACAAACACCAGATTTTTAATTAAGTGAGGAGCATGAAGGACATTTTTCAAGGTTAAAGGTGGGTTCGGGGGAGAAAAATTTGTGTGACCATAACCACGAATTGGAATTGAATTACCATTACCAATAATTATATCACGATTTTTTCTCAAATCGAAATAAGATTGAGAGATTACCTAGCGCGGATGTCATATGAGAAGTAGCACCAGTGTCTATGTACCAATTTACATCCGGAGGATTTAGCCCAAGTGTATGCATTGCCACATCGATATCCGTGTGGGTCTGAGATACAGATGTGCTTACAGCAGCCAAAGCCTACTGTGCCCGAGGCCCAAGCAGGCCAAGCTGCTGCCAGGCCGAGTGACTTCGAGGCCCATGCCCATTGGCCCAAGGCAGGCCCCGTTGCCACTACCCCGAGTCCCATGCCTGCTGCTAGGAGTGCTGTGGCCTGGCTCTCTGCTGACCGCCACTGCCGCCTCCATGTCCGCCACTAACGCCGTCGTTGCCACCGCGACCACCACCTTTGCCACCGCCACATTCGCCACCGTGATTTTTCCCATGACCCTTTTTGTTACCCTGTTATTGCGGTTTTGACCATAATTTTCGGAGAATGATTGAGAGTCATCAGTTTCTCGGGATGTGGACACCATAGCGAAATTGGCTCCGGTTGTCGCCTTTTTAGCCAACCTTGCTTCTTTTAAGGTGAGCATGGAACGTGTTTGGTAGAACGGTGGGAGAGTGTTGCTTTAGCGAAGAAGAGTTCCAACCCCATTATATGCCTCGGAGAGGCCTGCAACCATCTGAAGAATGAGACGATCATTTGTGACAGGTGCGCCGACGTTTTTGAGTTGATCTGACAACTGCTTGAGCCTTTGACAATAGGTTGAGGCATTCAGAAAATCCTTCATATTTATGTGAGAGAATTTTTGCTCAAAGGTCACAACACGAGAATTTTTGTTATCTTGGAATATATCACTCAACCAATCCAAGCTTCCATTGTTGTGGCTTCGGGTTCGATAGTTGTCTTTTAGAGGTCCGTAGAGATAGTGGAATAAATCCATTGGAGGACCGTAGCATCAAGAGTTGCCCACAACTCTATTTCATCATCAGTGGAAGACACCTTCTCATTGCCTTTGTCCGGTTTGTCGATGTGATGGAAGACTCTATGAGACCTTGCGTGAATTTTAAAAAAGTTCTGCCCACGTCGCATATTGGACGCTCTCCATTTCAAGGATGATATGGATGTTGTTCTTGATGTTGGAGACTGCAAGGGCATGATGAAATGTATTCTTTGTGGTAGACATGATTGAGGAACGAGAGGAGAATTAGGGTTTCGGGAAAAAAAGGGAAAGGATGGCTGAGAGACCAAGGGCGGCGGAAGCTGAGTGGAAAAGGAAAAAAAATGCCCTATACTACTGATACCACGAAAGAGAATAATCCCTTGCTGATTTCATTAATGTAAATGGTTTATATACATGATATACAATAGTAATTCTAGGCTATAATTACGGAAATTAAATATTCACCTAACTAATATAAAATATTGCTACAATAATTACAGATATACAAAATCACTAATTATATCAAAAGAATATATTTGTATATATTCTATCGCATATCTTATGGCTGAGCGGATTTGAAGTCGAAATGAAATAATGATGTGTTATGCATATCTATAGAGGGACATCTGAAGGAATGAGATTCTATATCATAAATTTGCACTCTCTCCTTGTGAGGTTAGATTCATTTTTATTCTTAACTTCTTTTTAATCTGCTTCTGGCTAGAAGATGATTTACATATTAGCTTAATAAATGAGTGTGGTAATTTGTATGTTGATGCTGACCTTTTACGTTCAACCATTGAGGTAAACAGTGGTTGAACACTTCCCATGGGTTTTCATCTTTTGCACTTGCATGCATTTATGATGTCTGATATAATCATTTACATTTGTAATTTTCCTAACTTTAATTTATAGTAATTACTGTACTTGCAGTAAGGATGTTCACTGATAAACATTTGAATTGCAAACAGAAAAGACGGGATCTTACAATTATGTATGATTCAAATTACTTGGCACAAGTTACCATCGCAAACCATAACCCCCTCGGCCGCCTTGATAATTGGAAACTATGTCCGGACTGGATGAAAGATGAGTTTATATTCCAGATTTGGATGGTTGTTTAATATTCATTTAAGGGTAACTAGAAAACAAAGAAAATTAGAACCTAAATGCACAAATTTATGGCATATCTCCATGGGAGGTTCGATTTTTAGGTTCAATATTAGATCAATGCTTCTTAACTGAGCTATTGACACTCTATATTTCAAATGAGTATGAACCTGGCAACACTTTATCGAGCCTTAGTTTCTACAAGTCATGATATGATTTCAGGAAAAGCAACTTCACAAACTGCTATTATAACTCAATGTAGCTTTTTCCAATTTAATTCATTACTCTAAATATGCAGAAATCACATGCGCTTCCCAAAAGATTGGAGTAACTTTGAACCAAGCAATTAAATAGGCACAGTTAAAGAGAATATCAAAGGTATCTCTCTGAAAGAAATAATCTCCTTCATTATTTTTATTAATTGAAAGGTATATATACAAGTTACATATTTTCATAATAGGAGAATTCTATTCCTATTCTACTCCTAAAACCTTATTCTACCATAATTCTAACTATACAATTATGGTAAGTGTACAAGACTAATTAAGGTAACTTTTACACTACAATATACCAAAAATATATATACCAAATATACAATCTGCCCGTGATGGGCATTCTGTCCGAGATGGGCTCTGTCTGAGATGGGCATTCTGTCCGAGATGGGCTCTGTCCGAGATGGGCCATTACCCGTGATATACACTTCTGTATATCAAGTGTATAATCAAGTGTATATCACGGGTATATTACCTTGTTTAACACACCCCCGCAGTCATAGCGGACGGTCTTCGAACGCTGAGACTGTCCCTAAAATCTTCAAAAAGGACCGAGGGAAGACCCTTTGTAAAGATGTCTGCAATTTGATATCTAGACGGGACATGACAGGCGTGTACCTGACCCCGAGCCACCTTTTCGCGGACAAAGTGTATGTCCATCTCGATATGCTTAGTGCGTTGGTGCTGAACCGAATTACCCGAAAGGCTAATATTATCGCAATAAACCAAGGTGGCCTTTTGAATTGGACAATGAAGCTCTAAAAGCAAATTACGTAACCAACATGATTCCGAGACCACATTGGCTACTCATCGATATTCAGCCTCGGCACTTGAGAGGGATAGAGTCGCCTGACGCTTGGCAGACCAGGAGACCAAGTTGTTGCCAAGGAACATACAATAGCCAGACGTAGACCGTCTGGTGTCTGGACAACCACCCTAATCAGCATCCGTGTAGGAGACAAGTGTGGATGTCGAGGAAGGATATAAATGCAACCCATAGTCCAGTGTACCCTTGACTATAAACATCATCCTAGCGACCCAAAAAACATGAATTTCTGTATTCACTTTACTCTTTTACATATAACATCCCGTCTAATCTCTTCCAATAGTCTTGAAATGTCTACTTTTCTTTGCATCCAGTAGGTATTTTAGATATTAATTCAGATTAAAAGATAAGATTTGGTTAGTAGCTTTAAGTAAACGTTCTGGCTGATTAGAAACATCTCAGAGAAGTGCTTAGACCAATCAGAAATCACATTTATCTAAAACAAATTACTCATATAGTGTGTAGTTCTATGTACAACCATGCAGTAAGGAATCTTGCAGCAGACCGTTTCTCAATAGATATGGTGTTCTTGAGTGTGTGTATTATCACGATAGGAAATCATAACCATTTAAAAAGTTTTTGAGAATATGAGATGTACAAAGGGAGGGTATCACCTGTACTGCTGCATAAGAAAGTATCGAAGTGTGTGACTATTTGATCTAAAAGATCAAGCTGTTAGATTGAACACACTTTTAATATTTGATTGTATTCTCAACACGCCCCCTCACACGCTGGCCTGATTTTTTTTCATGGTTCAAGCACGTGGAAATTCTTTTTTGAAAATGCGTGGTGGTGAGGTTTGATTCCTGGACCTTTGGCCTGCTCTGATACCATATTGAAGTGGGTGACCATCTGATCTAAAAGCTTAAGCTGTTAGATTGAACACACTTTTAATATTTGATTGTATTCTCAACAGAAAGTTTGACCAATTTTTGGGTTGAACAAGCTAGTGGAGAAGATAGTCTTGCTTACTCTTATTAAGAATTTCTTTTTTTTTTCTCTTCTTTTTGGTTACTTAGGAATACGATTTTGATGTAATATTTCATTGCTAAACTTACAATTTACTGTTGGAACTACTATTTGTCAAAGGAACTTAAAGGTTCTTGTGGTGTGACTTTGGAAACTTCTGGATTGGGAAAGATCAGAAAATCATTTCACTTAAGTGGTTCTACAAGACTAAAAGGTTAGTATTCTACTTTTACACTAATCTCTAACACTATGTTTTTAAAGTACTAAAAGGAAATGTGTGTGTATGCGTCGGTGTAGTGAACTAATTGGTGTGATTTCTATGAGTATTAAAATTCAACATAAATCTGTTTGTATGAATGATTTTTATGGAAGCACAACATCATCTTTTAATTGCACCAAAGTATTAGTCTTACTTCTTCAAATCACTCAAAGGATTAATTTGTTTTTTCTCAAAATCAATATGACATCTTGATGGTGAATAACATGTTGTTTCAAACTTCTTATAATAATCTAAATGCAATTCAGTTGAGTCTAGCTACATTGTTCAGTTTTATACAAAAAAGTTAAGATTTTTCACTAGCTGAATTATTTTAACATGGAGAAATTGATTATGACTGTCATAATACAGTTTAAATATTGTTAAGATAAATGACAATACTTCTAAAATTTGCTTTGGCAAGTGCAGGTTAAATTTGATTGGAAGGAGAGGAAGATACCAAAGTATGCACATAGAAAAATCACTTTAACGACGGTCCATACATCACAAAATACCCAAAGTCTTTATTGTTTCCGATGTGGATAGCTTTGCATTATTGCATTTTCAACATTGATGAAAACTTCTTGAGATCGAGGAATACTCGATTGCATATAAGTATGTCTGCCTTGAAGTTTTAGCTATAAGACTGAGCCATGAAATGAAGTTTGCTAGATGAAGATACATATGAATATTCTAGAAGAGTGGGATATAGGAACATTTAAGAAAATGCATAAATCTCAGTTGTATGTCTTTGATAGGTAAATTTTTTTGAAAGGCCGTTAGAGATTTGTAATTAGCATATTATGTGTGCATGTACCCTTCAAATTATTATTTTAAAATACCCATTAAACTAATAATATCCTTCAAATTATTATTTTAAAATACCCATTAAACTAATAATATTTATCTTTACTGGTAATTGGAAATTGTTGCCCTGTTGTCAAACAAATATAACATGATTTTACTTAGGATTCATTGCCTCTACTGTAACTACATGTTTGTCTCGTTCATTTTTGAATTTTTTGTTGGTACTATTGACTTGGCTTATACTAAACACTGACGGTTCAAGACATCACGTTCATCGTGCAGTAAGTAAGTCCGATGATATTTAACTATGGAAGGTTCAAAACTGAAGCTACCTCTCCTTATGCAACATCGGTCCGCTGAAATATTGCTGAAAATGGAAAGGCCCTATGTGAGTGCGCCAAAATCTCTTTCAAGAGGGGATTGTTGGAAATTTGCCTTTGGCGGGAGTTGCGTGCGACCAACTTTAACGGCTTAAACACTAGTGTTCCGCATGTTGGAGAATCCGGTTCTTCACACATGCATAATCTACTAAGTAAGTAGATGACCGTAGGGCCAAGGATCGTCAAATTTCGTTGAGAAATGAAAGAGATATTTGTCCACGAAGTGAGGTGTTTGAAGCATGGAAAAGTGTGGTATTGAGATCAATTCTTCCTCATCGGTGGAGGAAGAAAGAATTGTTTTGTTTATAAGTCTCAAAGTTGGCTTGGGGTTTGGGACCCCAAGGGGTATCCCATGTATTTAAAGGAGGGAGGACCTAGATGTGCTTCGGTTCGAGGAAAGCCCACACGCGCGCCGCCGCCGCGCGCCCGTCCGGTCCGGGTCCGGGTTCACGGGCTGATTCTTTTTGGACCAGAGAACTTTGCCATATGTACAGTTTGGTGCAGATAGCACTTAACGTCTATCAACTGAACCTTTACAACTTAGTTTTTCCATTGAACCAAATTACTGGGATCTCCAGTTAGTAAGGTTGGGTTACCACCGTATTGGTCCTTATTCTTTGGGTTTTAAGCCCATTCCCCTAGACAGGCAAACCATCTGATCCTTGGGTAAGCCCTTTGTCAATGGGTCTGCTATATTATCCTTTGACTTAATGTAATCAATGGATATTATACCCGTGGTGATCAGCTGCCTAACGGTCTTATGCCTCCGTCGAATATGACTAGATTTGCCGTTGTACATAGCATTCCGTGCCTTCCTAGAGCCGACTGGCTGTCGCAGTGGATCACTACCGAAGGTACGGGTTTGTTCCAACACGGAACATCCTCTAAGAAGTCATGAAGCCACTTAGCTTCTTCTCCTTCTTTGTCTAAAGTGATAAACTCCGATTCCATTGTGGATCAGGCGATGCAAGTTTGCTTAGAGGATTTCCAAGACACAACCCCACCACCAATTGTAAATACATACCCACTGGTGGACTTGGTGTTCTCTATATCAGATATCCAGTTTGCATCACTATACCCCTCTAGTACAGGTGGATATCTCGAATAGTGTAACCCGAAAGTTAACGTATATTTTAGGTATTGTAATACCCGATTCAACGCTTTTCAGTGATCATCACTCGGATTACGGGTAAATCTAGCCAACTTATTGACTGCATAAGCAATATCAGGTCGGGTGCAGTTTGTTATATACATCAAACTACCGATCACCTGTGCATATCGCTCTTGGTATACAGGTGCACCAAGATTTTTATCAAGTTTTTGATTTGTATCAATTGGTGACTTTATCGGTGAACTGTCTAACATCTCGAACTTTCTCAAAACATCCTCGATGTAGTGAGACTGAGACAAGACCAATTCGTTAGACGTCTTAGAGATTTTAATCCCTAAGATGACATCTGCGATACCCATATCCTTCATGTCGAAGCATTGTTTCAACATGTTCTTAGTCTCTAGGATTACCCTAGGACTGTTTCCTGTGATCAATATGTCGTCTACATACATGCATATCATAACAAATGAGTCAGAGTTACCTTTCGTGTAGACACATTTATCACACTCATTAATGGCGAAACCCTTCGGTAGTAGAGTACTATCAAATTTTTTGTGCCATTGCTTCGGGGCTTGTTTCAGCCCGTACAGAGATTTGACAAGACGGCAGACTTTCTTCTCTTGCCCTTGTACCACATATCCCTCGGGTTGGTCCATATAAATTTCTTCTTCCAAATCACCGTTTAGGAAGGTTGTCTTGACATCCATTTGATGTATCTCAAGGTCACGCAAAGCTGCTTTCGCAATGAATACCCGTATGGATGTCATCCGGGATACCGGGGAGTATGTGTCAAAGTAGTCAAAACCTTCTGTCTGCCAATAGCCCTTGACTACCAACCTGGCCTTGTACTTATCTATAGACCCATTTGCTTTATATTTCCGTTTGAGTATTTATTTATAACCCAACGGTTTATTTTCCGGAGAAAGATCAACCAACTCCCAAGTATGGTTATGCAGAATGGAGCCTATTTCACTCTCAATAGCTTCTTTCCAGAGCGGTGCTTCTGGAGTTGACAACGCTTTAGCAATTCTCCTTGGTTCATCATTAACCATATAAGCTACAAAGTCAGGACCGGAGGATTTATCCTTGCTGGCCCTTTTACTTTGTCTTAGATCCATCTCTGAAGTCTCCAAGTTCTGAGAATCTGGAACACTAGATTCCGATGTTCAGCCGCCTCGAGATCCGCTAGATCTGAATCATCTAGATCCGGGCCGTCAACGACTCCCGGTTCTTGAGAGCTTTGTTCATAACTTCGTTTGCGAGAGGTTATGTCTTTTTCCTTTCTAGGAAATGTACCGTCAAAGAATAGAGCATTTCTTGATTCCATGATTGTACCCTGGTAGATATCTGGAATATCTGACTTATGCACTAAGAAGCGATAAGCACTACTGTTATTTGCATATCCGATGAATATGCAATCTACAGTCTTAGGCCCAATCTTGACATGTTTTGGCTTGGGTACTTCAACCTTTGCCAAACAACCCTACACCTTAAATTATTTATAGGTGGGTTTCTTTCCCTTCCATGATTCATATGGAGTTTTGTCCTTACCCTTATGTGGGACTCTGTTAAGAATCGTATTAGAGGTAAGGACGGCTTCTCCCCATATGTTTTGGGGAAGACCGGAATTGATGAGCAAGACATTCATCATTTTCTTCAATGTGCGGTTCTTACGTTCCGCCACACCGTTAGATTGAGGTGAGTATGAAGCCGTCGTTTGATGAACAATGCCTTCTTGGGCACGGTATTCCTCAAATGGCGCTACGTATTCTCCCCCTCTATCGCTACAAATGGATTTAATCTGTAGGCTTAGTTGGTTCTCAACTTCTGCTTTGTAACGTCGGAACTCTTCAAAGGCTTCATCCTTACTTTTCAACAAGTAAAGGTAACAATACCTTGTGCTATCATCAATGAATGTCACAAAGTACTTGTTCCCTCCTCTAGTTTGTGCGAACTTCAAATCACATATATCTGTGTGAATAAGTTCTAGAGGAGCGGTATTCCTTTCGACGGATCGAAAAGGAAGCTCGGTGAGTTTTGTCTCTACGCACACCTCACACTTATGTTGAGGGTTTACGTCGATAGATGACAATAACTCCATCTTTACCAGCCTTTGGATAGACTTGTAGTTAACGTGTCCTAATCTATAATGCCATAAATTAGAAGACTCAAGCAAATAAGAAAAAGGTTCAACTTTATTACTTGGACGCATTACAGACATGTCATTCACTTTGAAGAGGCCTTCACAGACGAAGCCTCTCCCCACAAATGTGCCATTCTTAGTGAGTACAAACTTATTGGATTCAAACACTAGCCTAAAACCAGTATTAACCAATAAAGGTCCAGAAATTAAATTTCTTCTAATCTCTGGGACGTGCATCACTTCCTTCAGAGTGAGCTCCTTTCCGGAAGTCATCTTCAGGACCACCTTTCCTACCCCCAGCACGTCAGAGGAAGCGTTGTTGCCCATGAACAGCTTCTTGTCGGTGACCGGTGTGTACGTGGAGAAGGCATCTCTGTTGGAACAGATATGTCTGGTAGCACATGTGTCCATTCACCACTGCATCGGATTCTCAACCAGGTTGGCTTCTAGCACCACTGCTGAGAACTCCTAAATCATGTCATCCAGGAGCGTGTCCTTAACGACGTTAGCATGCGCCTTGCCTTTAGACTTGACTTTCTGTTGTTGCTCAGTCTTGAGCTTGCGGCATTCCTTGATCTTATGACCAGGTTTCCCACAGTGGTGACAGTTACCTCTGAACATCTCCGCTGCATGGGCCTTGCCGTCTTTCTGGAACTTTCGCTTCTTGCTTGAGTTTCCTTTGGCCTCAACCAGATTTGCCTTTGCCTCAGCAGGTTATTTACCCCTAGGCAAGGCCTTCTTATTATCTTCCTGGATTTGGAGTTTGATAACAAGCTCTTCAAAGGTCATCTCCTTTGTCTTGAGTTTCAAGTAACTCATAAACTCATTCCATGAAGGAGGTAACTTTTTAATCAGCGATGCAACCAAAAACTGCTCATTTGGTTTCATTCCTTCCAAATCCAGGTGATGTAAAATTATTTGGAATTCCTGGACTTGGGACATCACTGTCTTACTATCCACCATTTGGAATTTTAGAAATTTCCCAACGATGAACTTCTTAGCACCCGCATCTTGTGCGTTGTACTTCTTTTGCAGTTTTTCCCACAGCTCTTCGGCAGTGCCAACGGTGCAATAGATCGTGTAGAGAGGGTCTGCCAAACAGTTCAGTATGTAATTCTTACATATGAAATCCCTATGATTCCACGCATCAAGAACCATCTTCATGCCGTTAACGACATGGATACCAATGCCCCCTTCACCCGTTTCAGTAGGCGAAGAGTCCATTTCATCTCCAGCTTGTGGAGGATTTTCCGTTAGGAACCGGGCCATGCCCATAACTGTCAAGTAGAACAACATCTTTTCTTGCCATCTCTTAAAGTTTGAGCCCATGAATTTTTCAGGGCGATCATGGTGTGAGGCAGAAGGTGGAAGCGGCGGCGGTCGGGAAAGCGGCGGAGTTCTTTGCCTTGAACGATGTGGCGGCGGCAGTGAAAGCGGCAGAGTTCTTTGCCTTGGCGATAGCGGCGATGGCTGAAGGCGACATTGTTGCCTTAGTGGCGGCGGCGGCAGCAGAATCGATCATGTTTTTACGCCATGTTGCAATGATTCTGATAAGCAAATATTGTCTTAAACTTGTTAGTTACAAAGATGCAGGAAACAGAAATTATAAGTAACTGCTAAGGATTACAAGAACTGAAATTACAATAACTTGAAGAATAAACTGAAACAGGTTTTGGTATGCTGAGTCGAGTGTTTGCACTTTGTCTTTAAGATAATATTGCCCCGTATGTATCCTTTCTACGTCCAGGACAATTGTCTCCCAAGATAAAACAGCACGTGAATAAATGAGCAAAGGAAACTCAAATGCTACCGTGAAAAATTTTGAGTAATGAAATGATGCTGGAAGGTTGTAAGGAAGACTGAAATGGCTGAATTGAGTGATGTTCTCTGCCCAATCTGACATTTTTGAAACTTCAGGGACCAAATCGTACATATATAATTTCAGGGACCAAACTGTACATATGAAACGGGAACCCGGAACCCGGACCGGACGGGATGGGAGGGCGGTGGCGGCGCGCATGTGGGCTTTCCTCGAATCGAAGCACATCTAGGTCCTCCCTCCTTTAAACACATGGGATACCCCTTGGGGTCCCAAACCCCAAGCTAACTTTGAGACTTATAAACAAAACAATACTTTCTTCCTCCACCGATGAGGGAGAGTTGATCTCAATACCATACTTTTCCATGCTTCAAACACCTCACTTCGTGGACCAATATCTCTTTTGTTTCTCAACGAAATTTGACGATCCTTGGCCCTACGGTCATCTACTTGGTAGATTATGCATGTGTGAAGAACCGGATTCTCCAACATGCGGAACAATAGTGTTTAAGCCGTTAAAGTTGGTCGGACGCAACTCCCGCCAAAGACAAATTTCCAACATTTTTTATGACATGTTAGATATTATGCAGAGATATTTATGCTCCTACCTTCACTTTTTCTATTAAGAGGCATATAAGTACAGGAAAGCTGGATATGCCACTTTCCTATTCATGTATCTTCCTTCACGATATTGCGCTATTCGATCTATGTGACTTATATATCCCAGCCATATTTGTGCGGCATTATTTCAAGTTAGACCTGTCCAACGGGTCGAGACCCGCCCGCCCCTGCCCGAAAAAACCAGGGTCAGGGTCGGCTTATAGCTGATCCGCGAGCCACCCGATCCGAAAAAGCGGGGACCCGATCTTATGTAGGGTCGGGCCAGGGTCAGAATATTTTACCCGTCTGATTCGGCCCGACCCGGCTCGACCACCGACCCGACCCCGACCCGTGTATTTTTTAATATAATTTATATTATTTTTCCTTCATTAATATTTATTTTGTACTTATATGTATTTTTGCCATTAATATTTAAGTGATATAATACATGTTTTTATAATATATGTATTGCTCTAATCTACATTGAGCTCGACATAAAATAAGTTATAAAAGCGGTAGCTGATTATTAATTTTATGTTTATATTATTAGTCGTTCTGTTAATATCACGGAAGCATAATGTAGGGAGAGAAAGTAGTTGTAAATTGGTGAAACTTTAAATTGTCATAACTCTGCGCTCGAATGTCAGTTTTACTCGATTTTTTTTATTTTGCGTATTTTTTCGAGACGGGGCCGGCCAAACTGCCTTGGCGCAGCCAGTTTTTAGAAAACGTCTGTTTTCCCAATCAATTTGTGTTTTTCCCAAATCGATTTCTAATTTTCCTTTTTCTTTAGTAAACATCTCACGATATATAATAGATTTCAACGTCGAAATTTCATGATAGTGTAGGTGTGAATGTCAATTTCAGTTTTAGAAATTCAATTTTTTTTTAAAAAACAAAAAATTTCCTCGACCCGACCTGGCCCGGCCCGCCAAATCCCGTCCCTCTTTCGACGGGTCAGGTCCGGAATTTTTTTAAAAAAATAGGGTCAGGGTCGGGCAAGCAGAAAAAATAGGTAACCCGACTCGGCCCGACCCTGACCCGGCCCGACCCCAACTTTGGACAGGTCTATTTCCAGTGTAAATTGCATACAATTATCTTAGTACCTATTGAATGATAGATTTGACGTGTGTTTAGCGGCACATATTTTAAGTGCATTGATTTGTTTCAAGCGGGATTTTAAACTGTATCAATTTGAAGAACTTCAATGTTATTCTCTTACACATTTATCTTGCAACTATTTTTTTGTGGTTCATTGTTGTTGTAGCTCGCAATTAATTATACTCTGATTCTTTTTCTTAACTATTAACCGTGCATCGCATGGGTACTTATACTAGTTACTAGTAATAGAATTATGCTAGATTTGTGCATACGGATTATTCTGTGTTTGTGCATTTTATATATATGAGATTAGCTAGTCTTTTTATTGATAAACATCATTATTTATTCATGGATACTTTAACATGAAAAGATCATTTCTATACACTATAGATATGTTGAAACTTTGTTCTTCATTTTTTTAACAGTTTCTGGTGCAGAAACAACGACGGCGGAGGCCACGGCATTTGCCGCCCGTGAAGCCTTCGGTCTTGCAGACGGAGGCACAATTGGTATCGCTAATACATGTCCCCTTGAAACTGTGGCTCTGTGACTCGCAGGTCCTTGCCTCTGCAATCCTCATTGGTCCCATTTCTATCAATTGTAGTCAAACATCAAAAATCAAGAATTATATAACTTTTAAAGATAACCAATTTTTTTTATACATATTCATAACATTTATTGTTAGTAATCTGTGTTCAAAACATTAAACAAAATATATGTATTCATAAAATTGAAACGTTAAATAGTTATTCGAGTTCACAATTTTTTTGTGTGTCCTTAAGGAATTTAATCCCCTCACTGTATTCGAGATGTTGAATTACTTCCTCTCAGGATAAAATGGATATACATGTTCTTGAAGTAGCGGTCAATACCAACAACTTGCTGAACTCGAAGACAGTAACGAACCACACAAAGACTTGATTTTTGTTTGTAAAACAAAAATGCAGGAGTGCGGAAATTCAATGCAGAAAACTGAGGTTAGTCCTCTGAATTTATAGAGGAAGAAGGATAGTGAACATGTGTTATTGTTCCATCGGAAAAGTTACAACCTATTCAATGACAAAAGTTGTTCAAATTACATCCTTCCTTTTGTGTCATTTCGGAAAAGCACTCTTCATTTCATATTGTACACCACAGAAACCCAACATATATACTACCCATAATAAACACTAAAATCCATTCAGATTTATACATCGTTAGTATAAAATGATTTTATATTATCAAGTCACTTTTATACTAGTTATAATTAGTTTATTTTATTTTCAAAATGAATTCAAATTGTATATATTTTCAGTATAAATTTCTTTTATACCATCAGTCAGTTTTATACCTGTTATCAGGTAAGCCATCTTATACAAATCCAACATTTTAAGGAGGGATATTCTTTGGATGATATGATAGCAGAAAATATTTCTTATACTGACAGTATATATAAATTAAAATTTTTTAAATGGCTTGATAGTATAGTTATTCTTTAGATATCTAATGTGGTAAAAATAATTTTACAATATCAGTACATAAATATTAAACTCACTCGACTATTATATTTAGTGCATCTTCCTCTTGCAGCAAAATTAAAGAGAATGTTTCAAATAATAACAGGGCTGTTAGAAAACTAGTTTATAGTAAAATATTTATGAAGGAAGAAGACAAACCAGTGGCCAAAAGCAGCATTGCTACAAGGAACAAAGTCGCAAACAAACGCATGGAGTGTCCCATCTTCAGACCCAGAGAGAGAGAGAGAGAGAGGAAATGTGATTTGATAAGGTTGAGTACTGGTTGAGATTAGAAGTGGCAGGGGGCATTTATAGATTCATATTTTTTAGGGTAGTGTATACTTTACACTAAATATACATATACTGTACATATAATATACATACATATACACTACATATATAACTGAAGTATATAGATAGTGTATACTTCGGCCATATTGGTAAACTAGTTGGTTGAAGGGTACATTTACATACGTTTTCCTATATACTAATTTTTTATCCCAATTTATGTGATTATTTGACTAGGCATGCACTGATTAAGTTTAATAAAAAAATAAGACTTTTGAAATTTATGCTCCAAAATAAGCTGTATGTTTTATTATATTATCCATGACTATTAGCATCTAGCATGTCAAAATTTTTGTGAAATGATTTGGGGAATGGGTAGTTAATATTAAGAAAAAAGATCGTTTTTCTCTTGATATATGCTAAAGTGGACAAGTAAAAGTGAAATTTTATTTTTAGTATAGCGGACAAGTAAAAGTGAATGAAGGAAATATTTCATTAAGAGTAAAATAAGAAGTTTAAAGGTAAATTGTTAAGTACTAAATATAGAACAATATCATTATTTTTAAATAGAATAATAAAGAATTAATGTCACATAAACTGAGACGGAGGTAGTAGTATACTAATGTAAAAAGAAGATATCATAAAATGATTTAAGTTACATCCCTCGAGTACTAATGTGTAAATCTTTTGTTATTGAGTATTTTAATCACATAAATATTACTTTCTTCGTTTATGTGAAAGTGTTTGACTGGATACAAAATTTAAGAATTTTTTTTTTGAAACTTGTGATATAAAATAAGGTATAGAAAATTATATGACTATAAATCATTTTAGTAAAGATAAAATGAAAAGTTTGAAGTTAACTTGTTACTAAATCTAAAAATGTCATTATTTTTGGGACAGACTAAAAAAATGTCATATAAATTGAGATAGAAGGAGTATTAAATAATAATGCATTCGAGTTATAAAAAAAAGTGTAAATTCCTAAAGATGATGAATGTTAGTCCGATTAGTTAGCTCAATAAAAGAAGTAATCATGACCCAAAAAAGGCTTCTAAGTGTCTTATTGTGATTGAACTCTACTCTATAATGGTCAATTTTATGCCATTAAAGTATTTAACTCTATTATGAGATGGTCAATTAAACCATCAATGTATTTAACTCTACTCTGAGATGGTCAAATAAGCCATTAATTCAGCTCTAACTGTTTTAGCATTAATTATAGCATACAAGTGTAATATGCGAAGAAATCTATTCTAGCAAATTTTGTGACATGATAATTAAATCATATTTTCATAAAATATATGAGAATGTATCAACAGATTGAATTTAATGAATGCGGAAGAAAATGATCGAATTGAAATAAAAAACTAGAGAAACAAATTTTGGAAGAAAAATATCTCAGAAACTTTTACATTTCGTATCCAAGAAGAAAATGAATTTACCGGAAGTTTCTAAACTATACAATCCTATTTATACAGATGAACTCTAAGTCCTACTTCATACAATGAAAAATCCCACAACTTTCTAATAATACAAAGAAGTCCCTAAAATAATATATTGAACTAAAAATCGGATCAGCTTGGGCTTTCTACTAACTGGGCCGCAGGTTCATTTTTATTGTGAGGCCCAACACCCCCCTTCAAATTGAAGGTGATAAAACTCCAAACTCGGGCAGAAGAGAGTGATGAAGAATTCTAGTAAGAAGCTTTGTGAAAATGTCATCCAGCTGAGCCTTTGTGGAGACATAATGAAGAGACACAAAACCATCTTGAATCTTGGTGCGAATAAAATGACAGTCCACTTCAATATGTTTAGTACGCTAGTGGAAAACCGTGTTGCGAGCAATGTGTATGGCCGCCTGAGTGTCACAAAAAACAAGAACATCACTAGAAACAGAAACATCAAGATTAGATAATAAGCAGACAATCCATGTCAATTCAGCAACAACCTTGCTAATGGCCCAGTGCTCAGCCTCAGCAGATGAAAAAGACACCACAAACTGCTTCTTAGCCTTCCAACTCAATGATGAATTACCAAGAAAAATACAGAAACCAGAGACTGGCCTACGCGTATCAGGGCAGGTTGCCCAGTCACTATCACAATAGGCAGAAAGAGACAAACTAGGAGATGCATTATAAAAAATACTAGACTCGGAGGATCCCTTGAGGTACCGAAGAATATGCAAAACAACATGCTTATGAGAGGTGCAAGGAGCCTGAAGAATTTGACTCAGATGTTGAACAACAAAGCATAAGTTAGGCCTTGTATGTGTCAAAAAGTTCAACTTTCCAACCAAACTTTTGTAAGTGTAACGACTCGAAAAGTTATTTTTCTTATTTTACCTAGTAACTCCTAAATTACCCTTTTTGAGTCTTTATTTGATTGTGTGTGACTTGCAGGGATGGGTGGTACGACTCCGTAGGTGATCGGGTAGGTTTCGGATCTATTTTGGTTAAGTTGAGAAATTTCAAGTTAAGAGAATAGAAGAGTTTGACCCATAGTTGACTTTTGGATAAACATGCTCCATTTGTAGTTTTGTCGGTTCCATTAGCTCCGAAATGACATTTATGACTTAGTCGAGCCTTTGGTTCGGATCCCAAGATAGCCCGGTGTGTTTTGGGGGTTAGGTTGTAAAATTATAAAACTAGAACTTAAGAGTTGCTTTAGTCAAACTCGAGCCTTAGAGATATTTTTTGGGAAATGGGAGTTCGCGAGCAGGTCTAGAATGTGTTTTTTGATAGAAATGTATGTTTAGTTTGTGTCCGAGAGGTCCTGAGTGTGTTTCGGGTGGTTGACAGAGAGTTTGGAGAGTTTGGGCATTGTTGGTGTCTGATGTCCGCCCCAACACCTTTATTTCCACTTTAGAGGGTCCGCCTCAGCAGAGGCCTGACTCGCCAAAGTGAGGGTCTTCCATAGGCCGAGAATCTGCCTTAGCGGATGGATTCCTAGCCAGGGTGTGTCCACCTCTGCGAAGGTCGCTTCCGCCCCAACGAAGGTTCAAGATTTAAGTGACCTCACCTCAATGGATGGGTTTTCCATCGAAGCAAGTTCGCTCCAGCGAAGTCGATTCTGCTGGGGCAGAATCACTGTTCAAGTTATAAATGTTTAATGACCTAGAAATTATTCTCATTCCACAAAATATTCTCCTTGACCAGTAGGGTGTTCTTGAGAGTTCCAAGAGAAAGTTCATCAATAGAGATATAATCTCACCATTCCCTTGTAATTATTGTGTATTAGTTAAGTTTTCATCTTAAATATGTTTCTTAAATGAGGAGAAATGGTAGAAATGTCTTGTTGAGAGTAAGAGAGTTGTAATTGTGGAGTAGGGTTGGTTATTGATTCATTGATGCTAATATTATTAACTAGTGATATATTAGATTAGTAGATGATGATTACTTGACCAATTTCATGTTTAAACCATTTTTGGGAATTGGGGAAATTCTAGAGTTAGAATTGGGGATTTTACCAATTTATGAAATCGAGGATCCATTTGGGCTTTACTGTTAAATTAACTTGAGATTATTGTTACATAGCATGTTTTGGTACTAACTGGGTAGAAAAGTTTGTATTTTGATAATGTGGTCCTGGAGTTCCTTTGTAACCTAGCTTGGGGGGTTATGAGTGATGTTAGTCTGTAATCTTATATACTTGATATGATTGATCATAGTAGACTCGTGAGGAGGCTCAGCAAAAAGGGAAAGCGACTACGTGAGTTCTTCGGCTCTATTCAGGCCAGTTGGGACTTTCTAGACTCTAGTGTAGGGTATATGTGTTGGTATGCTATGTAATTAACTAAGGGGAGTAATGGAAACTTGGGGGTCCTGTATTAGTGAGGTGACGAGGACTAATACTGGTACCGGCGAACTTAATTGGGTAATTAATAAACTAGTATGATGCATGTGAAATAGTTTATATGTTTAGTCTTTGGGCCACGGGCGCGGTGCATAAATCTGCTTAGGTTGGTATGATTGCTATTTATTTGGGCTTATAGCTATTGATATGATATTCTGATTTAACTTGTCATACATTCATCACTCCATCTCTCGTCTGAACACTTGATTATAAACTGATAGATACTGACTAAACTGGTTATGCTGGTTGCATGGTGTACACATATCCATATAATTCATACATTCTATATTTGGCATTGGATTACTGATATATTACTGAGCACGGGTTGGGAAGTCGGTTATGGGACATGGTAAATGATACGAGAGCGATGATTGATTCTGACACTTCAGTCCTCGAGTTGGTATCCGATGGGATCGGATGTGTATATGGACCTTATGAGTCCTCCATGGGTCACATGACAGTTACTGCAGCACCGTGTGTATACTGGGTAAATATCACCACTAACATTCATATATATCATCCTACATTGCATTCATTTATATCATGATATGTGATTGTTGTTGTATGTGCTCGGTGTCGGATTCTGCTATACTTATGATCTTTGGGCCGATAGAAGGAATGCTAGTAGTTTATTCTTAACCTTACTGTGAAACTTGAGTGGAGTATCTTGATGGGTCTGGACGCCCTGAATGGGGTATAGGCCAAACCTTGTTTGAACCTGAGAATGTGAGAGCACTTATACACTATTGAACTGTAGACTTACTATTAGGTTGGATAACTGTTTCTTATCTTGTTTAATTAACTGACTAGTAGAAAGGTATCGGAAATTATCAACCCTCACTATTGTTACATCTAGGGTTGGTCGACGATGCTGTTGAGTACAAGTATTTCACGTACTCACTCTATGCTTTCTACACTCTATGTGCAGGTACCGAGCCAAGAGACGACGGAGCAGCTGACAGACCATAGTACGTTGGTAATCGCTTGGATAGTCCAACTGACAGAGCATAGTACACAAAAACTCTTATGTATCTTCCTTTATGATTTTTGTCTTTTTCATATTCAGACAGCTTATGTATTTCCCACTCAGACTTGTATTCAGATATTATTAGAGCGTGTACTCGTGACTATCGAATCTAGTTGGGGTTTTCCTTTCAGACTATGTATTTACTATTGAGACTTGTTAAACTACTTCTTCTTTATCTCTTTATTTTCCACATTTAATTTTGCATTATTGTATGATATATGTTGGGTTCGCCTACGGGTTAGGGTAGGGGACCTCACGACACAGTGAAATTTGGGGTCGTGACAGTAAGACTCAGGAAAAGGAAATAATTCACCATCAACAACCTTCAATTTAACATTGAGGTCTAGTGGATAGGTTACAACAGAAACAGAAGCACAATCAAACTCATGAAGAAGGTCCTGAATGAATATCTTTTAATGCAATATGAGTCCAGATGGACAGTAGGCAACTTCAATCCCTAAGAAGTAATTTAGCATCCCTAGATCATTGATTTTGAACTGGTTATGCAGAAACAACTTAAGACTAGTAATTTCATCCAAATTATCATAATCAAAATGATATCATCTACATAAACTGCAAGAATTACAATAGAAGAGAAAGACTGTCAAATGAACAAAGAATAATCATTTAGGGAGTGAGTATATCCTCTAGAGCACAAGACTTGAGATAGTTTGGCATACCATTTCTTAGAAGTTTGTCTCAACCTATAAAGAGATTTTTTGAAGTAGACAAACATGGGGCAACTCCCATCAATGAACGCAATTTTGTTCCTATTAGAAAGAGAAAAAACCATGTTTCTCCTCCAACCCCCAAACCCTAACGATAAAACTATAGCCATCTCGAAGGAATCTTTCAGGGTGAAAAATAAGATGTTTGACCTGCCGGGCGTAGCCTTGATCACTTCTTTTTAGAAAAGCAGAATCAGAAGCTGACCACAAGAGTCGATATTCTGAAGCTGGCAAGCAGGATCCAATCTTAGAAATGGGTTTTAGAAAGCCACATAGACAAGCGAAATCCCAGGTACATCAGAAGATTAAAAATACAATGGACTCGAATGATCAGGTATGGACATAGTAGTACTAGACGTAGAAGAGTTCGCAGGTGCAGTAGTTCTCATAGTAAGATAAGATGAAAGTAATCGAGAAAACTTTGGAAGCAATATACACACAATATAATGAGATCAGGGAACGAGAGTACCAGATTTCCTCTAACAACTGAAAGAATATGGTCTTCAAGAGAAAAGAAAACCCTAAGTTCGACGGAACCTTAACCCCAAGAAATACTAGTTTTCAGCGAACCAAGAGATCGTAGTGAAAACACACCGTACTCAGATCAGAAACCTTCAGAACACCAACAACCAACCAAACTTTGATGAACTTCAACCAAACTCCGACGAACTTCAACTGAACTCTGACTAAGAGAAAAATTCAACAAAAAAGAGTAAGGGTAGGACCAATCGAACAGGAATCACGCAAGGAAGCAGGATCTCTGCTCTGATACCATATCAACAGATCAAATTTAATGAATGCAGAAGAAAATGATCGAATTGAAATGAAAAACTAGGGAGAGAAATTTTGGGAAAAAATATCTCAGAACCTTTTACATTTCGTACCCAAGAAGAAAATGAATTCACGGGAAATTTCTAAACTATACAATCCTATTTATACAAATGAACTCTAAGTCCTACTTCATATAAAGAAAACCTCCACAACTTTCTAATAATACAAAGAAGTCCCTAAAATAAATATATTGAACTAAAAATCGGATCATCATGGGCTTTTTACTAACTGGGCCGCAGGTTCATGTTTATTATGAGGCCCAACAGAATGCACATACTCTTATAACATAGGCATGTATTAGATAATACACAAAATACACGATTCTATCTATAATCACAAATCCAAATACTGTTCAGTACCCATATATACGTTTCGTCTCTTCGTATACATAATCTCTCCCGAGATGATATTATAGTTTTTAACTAGCTAGCATGTTTAAATTTTAGAAAAAAAAGTATTTTTAGAGGTCAAAGTCTCAACATAACTTTAATTTTAGCTAACTTAATTATACTCCAAAACTACTTTAGGATAATTTGGTGACCTAATTTTCCGATTACTCGTAATCTAAGGACACCAAATATATGATTAATTTCTCGATCCATATGTTTAAAAGAGTGAGGATGAGGAAACTGGATTCCTCTGCCATGCTCTATTACACATGTTTTGCCTAACAAAAAAAAAGAAATGAGAGGAGTGCTTTCCTTTATAAAGTTGTAAAAATTGTTATAAGTCAAAATCCATATAAAAGCTTTGGGTTGTCTTGCCCAATTCTGAAGTTAGGCATGCATTATTGTCCAGCCTCTTAACTTCTTTGACACGTCTTCTTTCTTGAAAATTAAAGTATGGATGTCTGGTAATGTATATAGTTGCTCATCTTATAACACGGGCGCGATTAAAGAATATTTAACTTAGTGTAATTTGATTGATTATAGTCAGTTATTCGTATATTTTTAAGAACTTATTCCGAATAGTTATTTGTTATTGTAGGTTAATCTACCTTGTTGCGGTTAGGGGTGGCGGATGGGCCGTTTGGGCTGAAGTTGAGCGGGTTAAGATGGGTTGAATCAATAGATGAGTCAATGCTCAATCCACCTAAAGCTTATATGGGCTAAGATGGGCGGGACAAGATGGGATAAATGATGGGTCATAACCCAACTTGACCCATTACTTTTACAAATATCAAACTTACCTTCTATGATGTTATTTTATTTTGTATGATATTTGATTTTTTCATATCTTTATTTTTAAAATAAGAATAATATTTTAAAGAATTTTTCATCTTTTATAAAAGCAAAATAAATATATAAAATAATGGGTGGGAGGGCAGGGGGTAGTGGGAGGATGGGTAGTGGGCTAAGAAAAGTTTCTCATTTTTTATAAAAAAAAAATTATAAGTAAAATAAATATATAAAGTAAAAACTTCGGGGGTGGGGATGGGGTAATCAATTTTTCTCATTTTTTATAAAATTAAAATAAATATATAAATATATAAAATAGAAAATTTGGAGTGGGGGGGGAGGGCGGGGGTAGTGGGGAGGGAGAGGTTGGGTGATGGGGGTAGGGCCATGGGGTGGAGGGGGGAGGAGGCAAGAAAAAGATTCATATTTTTAATAATTTTTTTATAAAATAAAAAAATATGAAATAGAAATTTGAGGATGGGGGAAGGGGGAGGAGGTAAGAAAAAATTTCATATTTTTTATAATTTTTTTTATACAAGTAAAAAGAATATGAAATAGAAATTTGAGGATGGAGTAGGGCATGAGGTGAGGGATAGAGGGTGGGGTGGAGGTGGGTAGGTGGGGGGTTAGGGCGATAGAGGGGAGGTATGGTGACATGATTCTAGAAAATCTGTCTGCTAATACCCACCAAAAGTGCAAAAAATCAAGAATTTGAGTTTGTGGGCTTAGAAATGCAATAATACGCGATGTCGGCCATGATGAAGTAATGGGTGTCTATCACAAGCTTGTTATTCACGGACCTAGTGAATTTCAAGCCAATTAGATATCGTCGACCTGATTCTAGAAATTTGTGTGCAAATACCCACCGAAGTGCAAAAATTTACTAATTTGAGTTTCATAGCTTATAAATGCAATAATAAGAGATGTCGTCAATGATGAAGTAATGAGTGTCAATCACAAGCCTGTCTTTCATGGATCGGGTGAATTTCAGACAAATCAGAGATCATTGACATAATTCTAGAAAATTTGTGTGCTAATACCCATCGAAAGTGCAAAAAATCATGAATTTGAGTTTCTAGGCTTAGAAATGCAATAATAAGAGATGTCAGCCATGATGAAGTAATGGGTGTCGATTACAAGCTTGTTTTTATGGACCGGGTGAATTTCAGGCCAATCAGAGATCGGTGACATGATTCTAGAAAATTTGTGTGCTAATACCCAACGAAAGTACAAAAAAATCATGATTTTTTTTATTCTGGGCTTAAAAATACAATAATACGCGACGTCGGCCATGACGAAGTTACACACCATCCTATTTGTGATGGATCAGGTGAATTTTAGGCCAATCAGAGACCGTCGAGCAGATTCTAGAAAATCTGTGTTCTAATACCCACCGAAAGTGCAAAAATTCACGAATTTGAGTTTCATGGCTTAGAAATGCAATAATAAGTGACGTCGTCCATGATGAAGTAATGGGCGTCGATCACAAGCCTATTTTTCAGGGACCGGGTCAATTTCAGGCCAATCAGAGACTGGTGACTTAATTCTAGAAAATCTGTGTGCTATTACCGAAGGAAAGTACAAAAAATCATGAATTTGAGTTTCTGGGCTTATAAATGCAATAATACGCGATGTCGTCCATGATGAAGTAATGAGTGTCGATTACAAGCTTGTTTATCATGGACCTAGTGAATTTTAGGGCAATTAGATACCGTCGATCAAATTCTAGAAAATCTGTGTGCAAATAACCACCGAAAGTGCAAAAATTCTCTAATTTGAGTTTCATGGCTTAGAAATGCAATAATATGAGATGTCGTCATTGATAAAGTAATGAGTGTCGATCACGAGCCTATTTTTCATAGATCGGGTGAATTTCAGGCTAATCAGAGACCGGTGACATGATTCTATAAAATATGTGTGCTAATACTCACTGAAAGTGTAAAAAATCATAAATTTGAGTATCTGGGCTTAAAAATGCAATAATACGCGACGTTGGCCATGACGAAGCAATGTGTATCGATCACTATCCTGTTTGTGATAGATTGGGTAAATTTTAGGCAAATCAGAGACCGTCAAGCAGATTCTAGAAAATCTGTGTGCTAATAACCACCGAAAGTGCAAAAATTTACGAATTTCAGCTTCATGGCTTAGAAATGAAATAATAGGTGACGTCGTCCATGATGAAGTAATGAGTGTCGATCACAAGCCTGTTTTTCAGAGATCGGGTGAATTTCAGGTCAATCAGAGACCGGTGACATGATTCTAGAAAATATGAGTGCTAATACCCACCCAAAGTGTAAAAAATCATAAATTTGAGTTTCTAGGCTTAGAAATGCAATAATACATTATATCGGCCATGATGAAGAAATGGGTATCGATCATTAGCTTGGTTGTAATAGACCGGATGAATTTTAGGCCAATTAGAGACCGTTAACCGGATTTTAGAAAATAAGTGTGCTAATACCCACCGAAAGTGCAAAAAATTAGAATTTGAGTTTCTAGGCTTAGAATTGCAATAATACGCGACGTGGCCAAAGACGAAGTAATGTGTATCGATCACCAGCCTATTTGTGAAGGAACGGGTGAATTTTAGATCAATCAGAGACCGTCAACCAGATTTTAGAAAATCAGTGCCATAATACCTACCGAAAGTGCAAAAATTCACGAATTTGAGTTTCATGGATTAGAAATGCAATAATGAGCATCATCGTTCATGATGAAGTAATGGATGTCGATCACAACGATGTTTTTCATTGACCGGGTGAATTTCAGGCCAATCAGAGACCGGTGACATTATTCTAGAAAATATGTGTGCTAATACCGACCCAAAGTGTTAAAAATCATAAATTTGAGTTTCTAGGATTAGAAATGCAATAATACGCGATGTCGGTCATGACGAAGTAATATGTATTGATCATCATCATGTTTGTGATGGATCGTGTGAATTTTAGGCTAATCAGAGACTGTGAAGCAGATTCTAGAAAATATGTGTGTTAATACCCACCGAAAGTGCAAAAATTCACTAATTTGATTTTCATGGCTTAGAAATGCAATACTAAGTAACGTCGCCCATGATGAAGTAATGGGTGTTGATCACAAGCCTGTTTTTCAGGGACAGGGTGAATTTCAGGTCAATCAGAGACCGGTGACATGATTCTAGAAAATATGTGTGTTAATACCCACCAAAAGTGCAAAATATCATGAATTTGAGTTTCTAGGCTTAGAAATGCAATAATACGCGATGTCGGCCATGATGAAGAAATGGGTATCGATCACAAGCTAGTTTTTCATGGACCGAGTGAATTTCAAGACAATTAGAGACTGTCGATCGGATTCTAGAAAATTTGTGTGCAAATACGCACCGAAAGTACAAAAAATCATGAATTTGAGTTTCTGGGCTTAGAAATGCAATAATACGCGATGACGGTCATGATGAAGTTATGGGTGTCAATCACAAGCCTGTTTGCGATGGATGGGTGAATTTTAGGACAATTAGAGACTGTCGAACAGATTCTAGAAAATTTGTGTGCAAATACCCACCGAAGGAGCAAACAATCATGAATTTGAATTTCTAGGCTTAGAAATGCAATAATAAGCAATGTTGGCCAAGATAAAGTAATGGGTATCGATCAAAAGCTTGTTTTTCATGGACCGAGTGAAATTTCAGGCAAATTAAAGACCATCGACCGGATTCTAGAAAATTTGTATGCAAATACCCACCGAAAGTGCAAAAATCATGAATTTGAGTTTCTGGGCTTAGAAATATAATAATACGTGATGTCGGCCATGATGAAGTTATGAGTGTCAATAACAAGCATGTTTGTGATGGATCGGGTGAATTTTAGGCCAATTAGAGACCGTCGAACGGATTCTAGAAAATCTGTGTGCAAATACCCACCGAAGGAGCAAACAAACATGAATTTCAATTTCTTGGCTTAGAAATGCAATAATAAGCAATGTTGGCCATAATGAAGTAATGGGTATTGATCAAAAGCTTGCTTTTCATAGACCGTGTGAATTTCAGGCCAATTAAAGACCGTCTACCAGATTCTAGAAAATTTGTATGTAACTTTTTACCCACCGAAAGTGCAAAAAATCACGAATTTGGGTTTCTGGGCTTAGAAATGCAATAATACGCGATGACGGTCATGATGAAGTTATGGGTGTCAATCACCAGCCTGTTTGCGATGGATCGGGTGAATTTTAGGACAATTAGAGACTGTCGAACAGATTCTAGAAAATTTGTGTGCAACCCACTAAAAGTGTTGAAAATCACGAATTTGAGTTTCTAGACTTAGAAATGCAATAATACGCGATGTCAGACATGATGAAGAAATGTGTATCTATCACCATCCTGTTTGTGATGGATCGGGTGAATTTTAGGCCAATCAGAGACTGTGAAGCAGATTCTAGAAAATATGTGTGTTAATACCCACCGAAAGTGCAAAACTTCACTAATGTGAGTTTCATGGCTTAGAAATGCAATAATAAGTGACGTAGTCCATGATGAAGTAATGGGTGTCGATCACAAGCCTATTTTTCAGGGACCGGTTGAATTTCAGGCCAATCAGAGACCGGTGACATGATTCTAGAAAATATGTGTGCTAATACCCACAGAAAGTGAAAAAATCATGAATTTGAATTTCAGGCCAATCAGAGACCTATTTGTGATGGATTATATAAATATTAGGCCAATTAGAGACCAGCGACAGGATTCTAGAAAATCTGCGTGCTACCCACTGAAAGTGCAGAAAATCACGAATTTGAGTTTCTAAGACTTAGAAATGTAATAATGCGTGACATCGGTCATGACGAAGTAATGGGTGTCGATCACCATCTTGGTTCTGATAGACCGGGTGAATTTTAGTCCAATTAGAGACCGTCAACCAGATTTTTGAAAATAAGTGTGCTAATACCCATCGAAAATGCACAAAATTAGAATTTGAGTTTCTAGGCTTAGAAATGCAATAATACGCGACGTCGGCCATGACAAAGTAATGTGTATCGATCACCAGCCTATTTGTGATGGAACGGGTGAATTTCAGGCCAGTCTGAGACCGGTGACATGATTCTAGAAAATATGTGTGGTGATACCAACCGAAAGTGCAAAAAATCACGAATTTGAGTTTCTGGCTTATAAATTTAATAATAAGCGATGTCGGCCATGATGAATTAATGGGTGTCGATTACAAGCTTATTTTTTATGGATCGGGTGAATTTCAGGCCAATCATAGATCGGTGACATGATTCTAGAAAATTTGTGTGCTAATACCCAACGAAAGTACAAAAAATCACGAATTTGAGATTCTGGGCTTAGAAATGCAATAATACGCAACGTCGGCAATGACGAAGTAATGTGTATCTATCACCATCCTGTTTGTGATGGATCGGGTGAATTTTAGGCCAATCAGAGACTGTGAAGCAGATACTAGAAAATCTGTGTGCTAATACCCATCGAAAATGCAAAAATTCACTAATTTGAGTTCCATGCTTAGAAATGCAATAATAAGTGACATCATCCATGATGAAGTAATGGGTGTCGATCACAAGCCTATTTTCCAGGGACCGGGTGAATTTCAGGCCAATCAGAGACCGGTGACATGATTCTAGAAAATATGTGTGTTAATACCCACATAAAGTGTAAAAAATCATGAATTTGAACCAATCAGAGACCTATTTGTGATGGATTATATAAATTTTAGGCCAATTAGAGACCGGCGACAGGATTCTAGAAAATATGTGTGCTACCCACTGAAAGTGCAGAAAATCACGAATTTGAGTTTCTAGACTTATAAATGCAATAATACGTGACATCGGCCATGACGAAGTAATGGATGATGATCACCAGGTTGGTTGTGATAGACCGGGTGAATTTTAGGCCATTTAGAGACCGTCAACCGAATTTTTGAAAATAAGTGTGCTAATACCCACCGAAAATGCACAAAATTAGCATTTGAGTTTCTAGACTTAGAAATGCAATAATACGCGTCGCCGCCAAAGATGAAGTAATGTGTATCGATCACCAGCATGTTTGTGATGGAACGGGTGAATTTTAGGCCAATCAGAGACCGTCAACCAGATTGTAGAAAATATGTGTGCTATAATACCCACCGAAAGTGCAAATATTCACGAATTTGAGTTTCATGGCTTAGAAATGCAATAATGAGCTTCATCATCCATGATGAAGTAATGGGTGCCGATCACAATTCTGTTTTTCATGAATCGGGTAAATTTTAGGTCAATCAGAGCCCGGTGACATGATTCTAGAAAATATGTGTGCATACCCACCGAAAGTGCATAAAATCATGAATTTGAGTTTCTGGGCTTAGAAATAAAATAATACGCGATGTCAGCCATGATGAAGTTATGGGTATCAATCACAAGCCTATTTGTGATGGATCGGGTGAATTTTAGGTCAGTTAGAGACAGTCGAACGGATTCTAGAAAATATGTGTGCAAATACCCACCGAAGGAGCAAACAATCATGAATTTGAATTTCTAAGCATAGAAATGCAATAATAAGCAATGTTGGCGATGATGAAGTAATAGTTATCGATCAGAAGCTTGTTTTTCATGGATCGGGTGAATTTCAGGCCAATTAAAGACCGTTGACCGAATTTTAGAAATTCTGTATGCAAATACCCACCGAAAGTGCAAAAAATCACGAATTTGGGTTTCTGGGCTTAGAAATGCAATAATATGCGACGTCGGCCATGTATGAGAGGATGCTAGAGTTTGACTTCTGATATCATATTGAATAATGTAATTCTACTTGGTTAGAGGCTTCTTATTAATTAAATATCTATAGGTGTTTACAATTACATTAGAGAAGGATCTCCAAATCTAATTGGAAAAGGATCTCTAAACCTAATTGAAGAAGCTTTACTTTATATAATAACACTAGAATAATAATTACAGAATATATGGAGAATATTAATATATTTTCTATCAATCTTAAGTGCCTTATCTATGTTAATATTGTTGAAAAGCAGTATATCATCCAGAGGGAAACATCCATTTTAGAACGGCAAGAACATAATGAAATAAACACATTGTATACAATAAAACCATAAATAAGCCTCCAAGGTCAGAATTTGGCAGCTGATACAAGTTTTTTCCTCTTGATCACATATTGGGTAATTAGTTGAAAGTATTTTTAAAATATGTAATTATGAATCCTTTTTCGTCTCTGAGTGTAAGATTCTCTAAAAAGTAGTATATGTAAAAAACATACATCATCTACTTAATTATTGATTTGGTGTAAAACAACGAAGCAGATAAGTAGTTTTTTCTCTAATTGATTTACTGCCTTAAAGAATTTTACAACTCACAGAATATATCACCCCTTTATATTTCTCACCTTACACTTACACCTCAATATTTTATTAAGATTAAGACATCTAAATCTGAATGAAATCTGAATGATTAAGATATTGTCTCTAGATCTAAACATTTAATGATTAAGACGATTTATTTTTCAACAGTTGAATGTCCATAATATAAATATTTAAACATAATAAATAGACAATTCAAATATAAATCTAATAAAAATTATTCTTTGATATAAATAAAATAAAATATTTATGTTCGCTAGTGATGGTGGAGATGCTTTGTAGTGTTGTGATGATGATAATTGTGATGGTGGAGGTGATTGGTGTTGTAGTGACTGACACGACGGTGGCGGTTGCTAGTGATGGTGATGGCTGTGATGGTGGAGTTGTTTGATGTTAGTAATTGGCAGTGTTGATGGTGGTGGTTGGTAATAGTGTTGGTGGTAGTTGGCAGTGGTGCTAGTTATGACAGTAAAGGTGGTTGGTAATTAGGATTGGCCGCAGTGGTGGTAGTGGGTGATTGTAATGACCAGCAATGGCTACGATGATGATAATTATAATGATGGAGGTGGTAGGTGTGGTAGCGACTAACAATATAATAGTGGTTATTAGCGGTAATGGGTGGCTGGTGGTTGACGACAATAGTGGTTAACAGTAGTAGTGGTGGTTATGATGACACATATTATTAGTGGTGGTAGAAAGGGGTGGGGTGGGGGTGGAGGGCTAAATAATGGGTGGGTGGTGGGTGATAAGGGTAGGTAGGTGAGTGGGTGAGGTGGTTGGTTGGGGGTGTTGGGGGTTGGGAGGGTGGTGATTGCGATAGAGAGATATACAACCCTGGAAAATTTCAACTCATTCTAACAAGGACAACCTAACGAAAAAAATCCGCAATCACCATGACTCAAACTTGTTATAAGATAATACTATATCAATAATTCATCACAAGTTATACTACACCCTTTTTTCCCCATGATTTCTCTTCCAACATCCATATTATATTTTCACATGCATTGTAACTCAAAACCAAAGGATTTTACTAAGAATTTGTGAGTGAGAGAACTCACCTTTATTTCTTCACAATTTTTATTACACTGCCACTATTCTCCTTCTTGCACACTTGATCTTTTTCCAACCTTGCTCTTGGAAAACCAAAAATAAAAGACAAAAACTTCACCAAAGAGGCAAATTTTCGTCCAAGAAGGTGAGGGGAGAGGAGAGGTTTTCCTTTGAAGTTTTTTGCTTTTGAAGATATAGTAAAAAGTTTAGTGTTTGAGTCTTACAAAAACCATAAGTAAAGAAGACCTATAGGGATATCCAGGTCTAGTAGAAGTCTAAGTTAGATATAGTTCTTCTAGTTCAAATAAGAGAGTGTTTTTAAATATTTTTAAAAAATAATTCGGGACTTTACAACATCTCCTATAACTATCAACCTAGGTCATAAATATTATTTGATATTTTTGGATGACTTTTCTCATTTCATTTGGGTCTATCCGCTTAAACTTAAGTCTCAAGTTTACTCCAAATTTCTTGAATTTCGTACATTGGTTAAAACGCAATTTGAAAAAGACATCAAAACGTTTCAATGTCATAATGGTCGTGAGTTCAATACTCACTTTTTCATAATATTTGTGCGACTAATGGCATGGTTTTTCGTTTCTTCTGCCCCCATACTTCCCAAAATAGTAAAGTCGAAAGTATTCTCCGCACCATTAACAATAAGATTCGTACCTTTCTTTTTCATGCGTCTCTCCCCCCCTACATTTTGGGTATATTCATTAAAATGGCAGAACACATTCTTAACATCTTACCTACCCGTACGATCCAAAATAGAACACCCACCAAAATTCTCTTCCGTCGAGTCCCTTCCTATGATCACCTTCGAATTTTCGATTGTCTGTGTTACCCAAATCTTGCCTCCACGATCCCTAACAAATTAGCACCTCGTTCCACTCCTTGCGTCTTTCTAGGTTTCTCGTCGAACCATAGAGGGTACTTGTGCTATGAGTTATCCACAGACAAAATCCTAGTCTCACGTCATGTCACATTTGATGAGTACGTTTTCCAGTTTGCCAATATCCAAAAATTTTGAGTCACTGATTATGGTTTCCTTGATGACTCAGACACCTACCCTCTACTTCAAAACACACTATATTGGCCAAATTATAACCCGTCACCCACTACCCCGGTCTGACCAGCCCTGCCCCGTCACCTATTACCGCAACTGCTCAGCCTAATACACACACTGCCCAACCCAATTGCCACATTTCCCAGCCTAGTTACAACAATGTCCATCCCAATACCTCATGGACCAATCCCACCGTCTAGCCTAGTAATGAAACTGCCCAGCCCAATACATCACGACCCAGTCCTACCACTAACCAGCCTAACCCACAGTCCCCACCTACCGCCCCCTACACCCGATCTAAAGCCCAACCCGCTGTATGAAAACCCATGTACAACACAGGATTTTCAAACAAAAAGTACATTTTAATTTGTCCACTCAAACCATCTCACCGCTACCTAAAAACCCAATATTAACCAAACTTGACCCGAATTGGAATGCGGCCATGCGTGAGGAGTTTAATGTGCTTACTTCACAGCACACTTGGGATCTTATTCTGTGACCTGCAGGGGTGAATGTAATCTGTTGTATGTGTCTATTTCATCATAAGTTCAAAGATAATGGTTCCATTGAATGTCACAAGGTCAGACTTGTGGCAAATGGCACAGGACAACATGAGGGTGTTGATTGTGGTGAGACTTTCAGTGCAGTGGTTAAGCCAGCTACTATCCGCACAGTTTTGAGCATCGATATGGGGAAGAATTGACATATTCACCAGCTTGATGTGAAGAACGCTTTCTTACATGGGGATTTGAAAGAAGTCGTTTATATGCGTCAACCGCCAGGATTTGTGCATCCGGAGGCTCCTCAGCATGTTTGTCATCTTTATAAGTCACTATATGAGTTGAAACAAGCCCACATGGCTTGGTATGGGTGGTTTGCCACTTACATCATACAGATCGGCTTCGTGTGCAGTAAGAGTGATATTGTTCTGACAACTTCTTCAGATGGCCTAAAGCATGAGATAATTGCTCTACTCAAGTTTGAATTTGTTATGACTGACTTGGATAAGTTGAGTTATTTTTTGGGGATATCAGTTACCAGATCCGCACATGCCATATTCTTGTGTCAGCGTAAGTATGCAGAGGATATCATCTACAGGGCTAAAATGGTAAATTGCAAGATCATGCCTACTCCCGTTGACTCCAAGTCCAAACTCAGTGCGGATGACGGAGATCCGATCAGCGATCCCTCTCTTTATAGGAGTCTCGCAGGTGTGCTTCAGTATCTCACATTCACTCGGCCAGATATTGCATATGTGGTTCAACAAGTGTGCTTATTCACGCACGCTCCTAGGGAGCCTCACTTTACAGCTCTTAAGCGTATCATTCGGTATGTTACGGGCACTCTTGAATATGGACTTAATTTACATCCCTTTACATCTACTAGATTTCTCTCTTACATATACACATATTGGACAGGCTATCCGGACACCCGTCGCTCTACGTCCGAGTATTGTGTATTTTTGGGGGATAATATTATATCGTGGTTTACCAAGCGGCAAGTCACGCTTTCCCGTTTGAGTACAGAAACAGAATATCAAGGCGTTGCGATCGTTTTTGTCGAGCTATGTTGGCTTCAAAATATCCTTCTTGAGCTTCATTGTCCCATACGTAAGGTATCTTTGGTCTATTGTGATAACATATCTGTTGTCTACTTGTCTCATAACCCGGTTCAGCATCAACGAACCAAGCATATAGAGATAGATATTAACTTTGTTCGTGAAAAGGTTGCAATGGGTCACGTTAGGGTGTTGCATGTTCCTTCTTCCTATCAGTACACAAATATATTCACAAAGGGGCTTCCTCGGCAACTGTTCCTTGACTTCAGATTCAGTCTCAGCGTTTGACCTCCTCCCGTTCCGACTGAGGGGGTGTGATAGTGAATATATTCCAGATATATTCACAATATATTCTGTAATTAATATAAAATAGAGATCATAATTCTATTAGGGCTACAATTGTATACTCTATATATATTACATTAATAAGAGAACTCCGGGAAGGAGATTTTACACAATTCTACATGTACATTACAAAATTAGCACTTAATTATTGCTATTAACGCACATTATTAACTCAATTTTATCACTAATTATAAAAAATTAATATAATTTAATGTAAATACTGTGCAAATATAGTTTTTCATCCGACCTCGAATGCCACTAGTGATAATCATGATTAGGGTGTGCAAGCCTGCGAGGTACCTGACATTTAGTTTCATGTAGGGATGTCTAGTGGGCCGGGTCGGCTCGATCTCGACCCGGTCCGCCCCATCCCATTCCCCCCTAAAAAAAATTGTCGGTGTCGAGGTACGAACTCGGGACAGGGCCTGGGATCGTCCCACCCTTCCCGATCCCGACCCGACTCGACCCCGACCCGCCAGCCCCTCTCCCCCTTTGAAAAAATAGTCGTTGCAACAACGACCAAATTTCAATTTTGGCCATTGTGCAACGGCTATAACGGCCATTTTTGCCCCCTACGCCCTTAATATTTATTTTTAACCTCTAAGTTAATATATTTACACTTTAACCATATTTCTCAACTATAAATACCTCATTTTTTCTCTTTATTTTTCATACAAATCTTCATACAATCTCTCTAATCTCTCAATTTATCTCTCTACAATTCTACATTGCCTATTAAATATTATATTTTTTTTCCTCATTTACATCGAAGTTAAAAAATTGAGAGTGAAGTTGGCAACTAGCTTGAGGATCATCCATTGAGCATAGTTTCAATTTTCAACATCGATTACACGTCGACGTTACGGCGGCGTTTAGTACCTTCGTTCCTTATTTAAATTATTATTGTTACTTTATTTTAATTATCGCACTTAATTTCATTATCTTTAATTATTTATTTTCATAATTAAAATGAAAGTACTAAGAGGTATGTTTAAGGGTAAGGGTGTTTCTTCTAGTAGGGGTAACAAGGGCACGGATACTTCTTCTAGTAATCCTATTCCTAGTCCCGATGATTTCATTGATTTCACTCATATAAATGAAACTGTTTTTTTTAATGATATAACATTAGATGATGAGGTAGATGAACCAAACTTTAATTTAGACGATAATCTAGATGACACATCCACTAGTGCACCTCAACCTTAGGCTCAGACTGAATCTCACCCTCAAACTGAAACTGGAATGCCTCTTATTCCCCCTAGTATGAGTCGAGGCCCACACAATAAAAATTAAAATCTGCTGCATGAGATTTTTTTGATAGGGACCAAGAGAATCAACTAGCTAGATGTAAAATTTATAAAAATATTTATAAATTTAAAACCGAAAAAGGTCAAGGTTGGACTGAAGGTTTATTGATACATGTACAAGGAGAACACACAGCTAGGTGGAATAAATACCAGACTAAAAACTCGGGTGTGTCAATGACATCTGATTCAGGACAAGGTTCAAATTGTGTCCCCGACCAAGTAAAGGGTCAAATTAACCCGACGATGGGGGAATTTTTGGTCCTAAATATGATAAAAACAAAGATAGGAAAATATGACAAAATTAGTTGCGGTGGAGGGTTTGCCTTTTTCATTTCCTTCCTCTCCTGGTTTTATTCATTACATTCAAGAAACATATAATCCTGCTTTTAATGGTTTTCCTAGATCAACTGTTAGATGAGATGTTTTTAAATTTGCTAGTGAATATCAACAATATTTACGTTATGCATTGTATCATTTTAATGGAAAAGTGGCTATTACTTCTGACATAGGTTGTAGTACTAACGGTAATGATTATTTAACGGTAACATGTCATTGGATAGATCAAAATTGGTCTATCCAAAAACGTATTTTAGCATATAGATATATTGATGATAGGCACACCGAAAGTTTTATTGCACAAAATATTAATGAAATTTGTGATTATTATGGAATAAATGATAAAATTATGACTATTACATTAGATAATGCTACTTCTAATGATTATGCTATAAGACTTTTAAAAGTTCGATTAACTCCATATTCATTTTCATATAAGATGTGCGTGCTATATTTATAACTTAGTTGTAAAGGATGGCCTAAAACTTTTTGAAAGCATTCTTGATAAAATACAATTTGCTATAAATTTTATTTTTAAAGGTAATAAAATACAAAGACGCAAAGAATATAAAAAAACTTGTCATGATTGTGGATTACCTTATAGAAAAATTCCACAAGAACTTTCGACTAGGTAGAATTCTCTGTATGAGCAACTACTTGTTGCTTACGATTATAAACAACCTATAACTTTATTATTTAACGCCCATAATAAAAATTCAAGGGATATGCTTGTAGATAATGATTGGGAATTGTTTTTAGAACTTAATGGATTTCTAGAGAAAAACTTTTCAAGCTACTAAAGAATTTTTCGGTATTTATTATCCTACTATTTTAAATATGTTATTTTATATAGCTCTAATATTTTTGTTACTTAATGAATATATGCAAAAACCAACTTATAAGGCATCTATTGAAAAAATGTTTAAAAAATAAAAAAAAAAACTTTTTTCCTATTCTAACTATTTATATTATTGATGCAATATTAAATTCGACTATTAAAGTAGACGGTTGTAAAACACTAATTGAAACGATTTATGATTGTATAGAAGTACTTCCAACAGACTTAACTGAAGAACCGACTCACAAACCAACTAAAGAAGAAGTTACGTCTAGCATACACACTGAATGCAAACAAGTATATATGTATTACCAACAACAAAGTGCAAATAATCAACCGACTTATGTACCATCTTCTACAACTTCGCTGCAACCTTATAAAAAATATGTGGTTTCTGCTGCTAGTATTCAAGGCCTTAGAAATAAAATGTTTAGTAGTTCAACTTCTTCATAAGTTAGAGAATTTGATGTTTATGTTTTGCAGAGTGTTGTATCGTACGAATTAATTGTCAATGATGAAGGACATGAAGACTTGCTGAAATACTGGTGGCAGAATGAGAAGACATTTCCGACACTAGCAAAGATGGCCCGAGATGTGTTGAACATTCAAGCGTCATCAACAGCGTTTGAAAGCATTTTTTCTACTGGAAGATTTCAAATAGGAGAGCACAGACATTCATTTGCGGTGGACACATTGGAGATTGCAGTTCTTTTCAGAGATTGGATTCTAGCGGAGCGTACAAGGTGCGGTCAACCGGAGATCAACGAAGAAGAAGACTACAACTATGACGAAATCTTGTCCGAGGGAACAGGAAGCGACATCAAACAATTTGATCAACAAATGCCAATTCCAACCAAAGATCCTCAAGACATTGTGAGAAAATTCGAAAAAGTATGGTTAACTATGTAATTTTTTTAATTGCAATTTTACTATATGATTTGCAACTTTTGAAATTGTATTACAAAAAATTATATTTCTATTAAATAATATAAGAGGCACAAAAACAGCCTTGTGATATTTTTATTATACGATTGTTCAATTATTGAAGTGTTTATATATATTATTTTAAATCAAGTGCCAAAAAAAAAAGGAAACCTCGATCCCGACCCCCCTGCCCCGACCCAACTCAACCCGACCCTGTTTCCGGTGGGATGTGAGACGGGACGGGACATTCGCCTATCCCGCTAAGCCCGACCCGCCAGTCCCCCCCCCCCCCGCTCCGTTGGACAGCCCTAGTTTCATGCCTTAGCCAACGACCCCACTTTTCCCAGCATCCATATTCTAATGTTTCAGTTATTTTTTTTATTTTTTATTTTTTATTTTTAAATCCAGCTTCCCGGCTTACGCCAGACTATTCCTGGAGATAGTAGTCCCGGTCCCTCAACACTACTACCAGTAAATCGCGGGATGTGCCTGAATGACCAGGGTTTGAGAACAGAGCAACTGATATCACCTACAAGGTCCTACCCCAGAAGAGAGCAAATTGCTCCCACCAGGGTTCGAACCCACGCTGCAGGCCTCCAACTGGATTTTAAGTTCTCCTCATTTGCTATCCAGCTATGCCCTGAGACATTCAATTGGTTACCAACTCGTTGCCTTCTTCGTACTAAATTGGCCATTATTTATTTTCGCCTTCTTTTTTTCTTCTCCAAAATGGGTTGAATTTGGTGAACTGTTAGTTTGACTCCAAAACAAATGTAATTTAATTGACAACAAGAAATGAGTGCGTGCTTTTTAAGGAACTCCATTCTCTATTCCCAACCCATTCTCTATTCCCAACATATGCAAATGATAGCATGATTTTCATGCGGACGCATAACAAGTTAACAACATTCAGGAAGATCCAGTTGTATTATATTATACGAAAAATAAAAGTAAACCTCTTTTTTCTTTTTCCTGGTAGAGATTATTACTAGAATCAATCAATTGTATTACATTTATGAGTTGAGTAGATCGTTTTAGTTGATCGTCAAACTATTGCAACTCCTTGTCTCTAATGTTTTGTGACATCGATAGAGTTGAACTATAATTTGGTTCAAAATAAGGTTATCCTAAGATCAAAATTCCGAGACTATAATCAAAATAGATAATTTTAAAATTTTGGTGTAAATTTTATCTTGATTTTAGCTAATACTCCCTACGTCCAAAATACTTGTGTTGTTTCATTGTAGGAGAGTCGAACTACATAAATATTGACCAACATTATCATATTGTTATGAAAAGAATTGTAATTTATAGTACTTTTTGTATAGTTTATGAATACCTAACTTTCGAAAAGAAAACATGACAAATATTTTGGGACTGAGGGGTATTCACAACTAAACACTCACAAGTTTAATCTCAAATTTTATATTGGGATAACCCCTAATTACTGTAACCAAACGTCCCCTTAGTACTAGAACTACATTTGAAAAGGAAGAAATAAATATTACCTAGGAAATATGATGGCTGGAAGAAAGTAAACAAGATTAACGATCGTGACAGAACAAAAGGGGCTAATGGTAGAGAAATAAGTGGAGCAGTTTCCAAACACTAATTAGTTGTTGATTTTTTTCAAATCCACTAAACCCCCCTCCTCCTAAAATTAACTACCCAACTTAGTCCACTTGTGCTATTGGTTCAGTTCATCATCCTTAATTAGCCCAAGAACAACCTTTTTCTTTCTCGTTCTTCTCTAACTAATCACTATAGCACGTGACACCCCTTTAATTAATCACTTTTTTATAAGGACGCCAGAACTCTAATTTTGTCACCAGGCCATCATTTTGTTAGCTTGGAGGAACTTAGCAGAGATATGTTTGATAGACTCTTTGAGTGGAGAAAAGCTTCTAAATGGTAAAAATTTGTATAAAGCTTATGTTTACTACATTGGTTATTTTTTCTTTGACAGTAAGATTTTGATTAGAAGGGTTGTTTGGGACTGAGACGTAGTTGTTATTTGTGTTACGGTACGAATTTGATTAGAAGGGTTCAGTGCCGGCTTAAGCTGCTGAAGAACAAGAGAAGTTGCATTGTCAGGCAGTTGAGGGATGATTTGTCTGAGCTACTTAGAAATGGACATTACCAAATTGTCATTGACAGGGTAAGCAATATAAATTCTTCAATAAAAAAAAGAATTATATTTCTCATTTTGCTTCAAAGTGATTTGTCTGAGCTACTTAGAATTAGGGATAGATTTTTACTGTTTAACGACAAAAATTGTCCGTTCTTAAATAGGCCAGCAACGGATCTTTGTTGTGAAAGTATATTTATGTCCTACAGATAATATGTATTAGGACAAATGTACTTTATACACATTCATATTATTATTAATGGAGATTAATATTTTGGCATTTGCAATTATTGAATTATTATTTGATTGTTTGTAATTATTTATTAATATGCATCCCTTGAGCTTACGTTGTCATTAATAGAGCGTAACTCTTAAAATAGCCTCAACTAATGATCATCGAGAATGGGATATCGATGATATGTGATAAGTCGACATGTGGTCTGCATCACATCCTTAGAGGATGTAGTATGTCTCACCTGCTACGACTAATGGTTACTCGTGATGGACACATGGATACTTTGGAAGTATTGGTATACCCTGCTGATATATTGTTTGTTATACTTGTCTAAAGTATGATCATCGTGTGGGAGATAGAAGTCCTTAGACTTGAGGTCAATACGCGTCTTGTCTACAAAGTAGTGTACTTTGATCCCGTCCTAAGCTCAAATGCCTTATAGGTTGAGATACGGCTTGTATTGGGTACATTACGATGTGGATTGAAGGTGGTAGTTGAGCCAAGATTAGGATTCATTCATCGGATGTATATTCGAGATAACACTCGGATTCTCAGTGATATTAGGTTGACTAAGTCGTTGGCCAACGCAATAGACATATTTAGAATATGGTCTAGTTGTCAACTAATATAGATGAGATACAATGATTAAGTCATTTAGATAGACACTTAACAAATCCTAAGCTTGATCGGGTGTCGTGAATGAAAGAATTTTATCTTACCACATAAAGGTTAAGTGTACTGGATTCGTGTAAACGTACTTCACATATTGAGTTCGTCTTCCGGCGCCGTCTAGGAGTTCCGTGTAGACCTTAATTTGATTAATGTCGATATGAGAAGACTTGTAGGGTCACACTATGTCGATTGTCCGTTTCGATCTAGGGATGTATTGAGAGAGTAATTAAAATGTTCGATTTGGAATCGAGACATTTAATTGAATAATGATTATTTTAATTAAGTCAAAATTGGATTTTGGATTTAATTAAGAATGCACGAAAAATAAAGTCGAGCGCCGCGGTGCCCATACCCTAGGGCCGCGGCGCCTCTGCCTCGTTTTTTGGGCCAGGCCCAAGGTCAAACTCTAATCTGGTTTTGACCTATTTTTCAACTATAAATAGAGGCATTCACCTCATTATTCAACACACAAATTTCTGAAAACATTCTAAGCCTTAGAGACTTAGAATCACACTCTCGAACCTCTGCCGGATTTCCTAGCTTTCCGAAAGAGAAGTACATTGAAGCTTGGAGCTTGTAACGGGAAGGGCAACCGCGTGTGCACCTTATAGTAGATAAAGATTCCAGATTATTATAACTTGTAAGTAAATGTTTATGTTACAAGTTCCATTGTTGTATAACCATACCAGAACTATTGTTGGGTAAGTAAAAAACAAAACTTTTAAATTTCCGTTGTGTCTTACTTATGTGCTTTGTACCCAACAAAACCCTATATGTTGTTTACCAACAGAAATTGTCCGTAGTTAATTCCTGTTTTTTTTTTTTGTTGGGTAGTGACAGAATAGCCTAAAGGAAAAAAAAAAACATGTTTGTCCTGCTTCAATCTTATTGGCAACAAACAATTCCTTAATGCCAAAAAACTTGCAGGTAAATGAAACCAGTACTGCTGCAGCTGATTACAAGGAAGATGGGAAAATGAGATTAGATCATCACAAAATCACAGGGACAGAAGGAAAGATTGTATGTGTTGAAAATTCAACATGTCTCTCAACAACTAACACTTGTAAGGATAACTGCTTGAAGAATAACGGTAACGAGAGAGTTCTAGATTCTGTTCCGTTGAGTTATTTATCCCAATCCCAAACTTCAAGTCCTGAACGAGTCACTGGAAGAGATACGGGGAATATTAGTGCCTTTATTTCGGAGCAAAACATAGAGCTAAGAGCTGCAGAATCTTCAACAGAAGACTCAGCTGAATTACCTGAACAGATGATATACCTAGATGACATTCAGGAGTTTGAGTCTACTTTGAAGAAATATGTGCACTTCCAGGATCAAAGGCTATTGAGTCACAGAATGCAAAAGACCGACCAAAGAGCTCGAGGAGGAACAACACGATATCTGAAAAAAGAACGAGAAGGAAATCAGTTTCCGTTGTGTCAGACACTGATAGTACAATATACTACGGAGACTTATGTGAGACTTCTCCAGATACCAAAACGCCAAAACAGGAAAAGGAACTCAAGCAAGAGTTCGGCTGAGGAAAGTCATAAATCCTATTGTACATTTGCACATGAGAGCAAAGATCTAGAAAAACAATCAAGTGCATCGATGATTATTCAAGATCAACCTGCAATTTGAAACATCCATGCTATTGCAGGATCACTGATGCTATTGAACCCCGCGCATAGCGAGAGCTTAGTGCATCGGGCTGCCCTGTGTTTATGGAATCAGTGGACAGTAATGACATAGACATTAGGTGAGTTTTTGGCGCCGTTGCCAGGGATTTAGAAATTAATTATTTTTCTAGATTAGACTTTTACTGTTATCTTTATAAGCTTTTTCTGTAAATATTTTTATTTTTGTGATTATTTGATATTTTTTCTTAGAGTGTTTCTAGTTCTCTCATCATGACAACTGGGGATAAAATATATGGAGGTAAGTTCATTGATGAAGACGCTTGGTTGACGGAAGATTCTTATGATTCGTATTTTTTGTCTTGTCATGGCCTGGCATCTTGGAAGTGTGAATATGAGTATGGGAGTAAGGGTTGGTATTGTGACGAATTTTCTCGATTAAAGAAATATGTGGTACAACGTTGTTTGCTAACAACGTTGGTGAATGATTGGTCTAAGGAGAGAGTTGAACTTGCATAAGAAATTGAAAGGTTTAGCTTGGTTGTGCGCAACTTAGATGCAGATTTGAGTGCAAAGGTTGATGCATTTGACGCCCAATAATTTAGTGATGAGTTGTGTGAAGCTGAAAAAGATCTTCTAGGCCAAATTGAGGAGCTAAAACGAGAATATCAATCATTAGACCATGTTCTTGTTGATGATGCCGAGGTTGAGAGAGTATATATTAGTGAGGATGTAAAAAATAATGTAATTTTAGAGTTGGGGCGTGTTGGTCCTCATTCTAAACATTTTTCTACATTATGTTTGGTTGGCACCATGGAAATCGAGCCTTCCGAGCTTTTGGAGAAGTGTATAGGTAAGGAACAAGACTCTTACATTAAAAATATTATCACACCGAAAAGACAAAATGACATTCCTCACTTAAGGGCCAACAAGTGCAAGATGCGATATATATTGCTTGGTTCCTTTATTTTCACACCACCGCCCCAGGAACGTGACAAAAATTTTGATGCAAAATTTGGGGCACAATTTATATCCTCAAAGTGGAAGAAAAAGTGGTGAAAGTGATGGCATCGTACCGCGATATTAAATCAAGCGCTTGTTGGGAGGTAACCCAGCACGTATTTTAGTTTTATTTTAATTTAATAGTGTTACATTTTGTTTGTTTGTTTTTATTTTACAGATTAGGGGAAGTTGAAGTTGAGGAGCATGTTTAAGCTTAAGTGTGGGGTCGTCCCAACCCTTTATGTTGAGGATTATGCTGTTAACTAGGCCCTATAGGGCATCAGAGAGTATTTCTTACCTTGCTTTGTTTTATTTTGTTTGTAGATGCATTGAGGGCACTGCATGTCTTAATGTGGGGTGGGAAATACGTCCATGAGTATTGTAAAATTTTGAGGTTAAGGGTGATGACAGATATGATGTAGGATTTTTTAAGTAGTTTTTGAGTTTTAGAATCTTAAAAAAATCAGAAAAATGAAAACTTTCAAAAATATTTTTGTTTCTTTTATTTTCTTTAGTAGCTTCTAAGTCCCTCATTAGTGGCACAAATCACCCGCCCCCTTAGATTTTCCTATGGCCTCGGTTCTTTTTCGACGAGGGACCTTTGAACAGGGTAATTTTTTTAGGAGTATTAAAAGAGGGAGAAGAAAAACCTTGGTGACTTGTTTGATATTAATATATTTAGGCCAGAGCTTGAGTAGTACTTTTTTGTCAATGCTTGAATTAATTTAGAATAGCAGATTTTCTGACACCTAGGCTCAAGGTTGTGACTTTGTATATAGCTTATTCTTATTTTGTAGTATGTCATGATCCTGTCTGTCTTAGAATAGAATTGATCCATCTTGATTGATACGTGTGCCATGTGTGGTGAGGACTTTCTATATTTATTTCATGTTTTGCATCTTAGTCTAGAACTTGCCCTGCATGTTATTGAAGTGAAATAAAAAGTATTGCTTTGTGTATAAGATGATGATAGGCTTTCTTTGATATGTCTTGTAAATTTTAGGTTTTTCAGATATTGTATCACTAGTTAGCCCTTTTACCATGTAGCCTTTTATTTGGAAGCTGTATTTTTGCCCTGATCCTTTTGTTGAATCCCTAGTTTTTGTGCCTTGCTTCCTTGATCAATGTAGCTTAAACTGTGATATAATTGTAAAATCTAAAGGAAATGAATGGTCGAGTGAAAAAAGGTGATCAATGATATCTACAAAGTGATGAAAAGGCCTTCTTAAAAAGAATGTGACATGAAAAAAATTGCTGGAAAAAAATGATTGAAACATTCTTCTTGATATAGGGGAAATACTTGTGAAATAATTGATAAAGAGAGGGCTGAAAAATAAAGTGAAGAAGATGAAAATAATGGGTGATGAAGTCTAAAAGTGCAAGGTGCTTAGGGAAGTGTAAGTCACTATTATATAGTTTTCTTACTCGTTCCCCAGCCAACATTACAACCCGTTAAAGTCCTATTTGATTCTATTCGAGCATTCTTAATTAGTAGAGATTTATATAATGGGCAAGTTTATAGTTCTTTGTACATACATGTGAGTTCTTTTGTGAGTACGAGAGTTGTGTTTTGATATTAAGTCTTTAATTTACATTCGATTCTTTGATTTGAGTGTGTGGACTATCTATTCTTGTGAGGGCACTTGTTTCATGATAGATAGGTGATGTTATTGAATTTTTTTGACAAAGTAGGTGAGCGAGCTTAAATTTGATGCGTTAGAGTTCATCCCTGAGGTTAGGATGTTAGAAGTTTGTTGTTTGCTTGTATATCTTGCATGATGATCAGAAATGTATATTTGATGGTTTGAGTTTCTATAGGTCCTAGTTATTGGTATCAACCAAAGTGGTGGTATTCCCAGACTTGATTTAATGAGAGTGATTTTAGTGCTTACTCGAGGACGAGCAAGAGTTTAAGTGTGGGGTGGTTTATGTTCGGCCTAAAATTACATATATTTAGTCATTATTGTATCATATTTTAGTACTTTTACTCGTCTTTTGAGTATGAATTGTAATGATTTGTGCTAATATTATATTTTTTTACTACATAGAAATAAAATGGTGAGATATTGAAGAGATTTGAAGCAAAATTGAAAAAACACGAAAGAAAAAGAAAGAAAAAAAGGGGACAAACTACAAAGTGGAGACAAATAAAAGAAACAAAAGAAGTACAACAATACAATACTTATGTGAAACGTACTGGCCGAGAATTGTGACATGCGTACAGTTGGCATCGCGCGCACAACGCGCAAATTCATGTCTCTGATTCTAATATGATTGTGCGAGTTGCATGTGCAACGCACAGGCCACAGCTAACGCGAGCCTGCGATTTTTTCCCGATCTGAGTTGGATTTGGTTTTTAAAAGCCCAGACCTTTTGGTACCCTATAAATACATATTCTACACAGTTTACGGAGAGATGAACAAGCGAAAGAAGCAAGGTCTTTACCTTCTCCATTCTCAAAAGCGAATTCGATCCCGATTTGCTACTAGGGGGGGCCAACGGGTCGGGGTGGGTCTCGGCGAGACGGGACCCGACGGGACGGGGGTAAGGCGGGACCGGTACCCGGCGGGACTGGCGAGTTTTGCCGATGTCCCATCCCGGTCCTGGTCCCGTCGGAAAAAGAGACCGATATTATCGGGACGGGAGGAACGGGGTCGGGTCGGGATCGAGTTTTATCTGATTTTTTTTGCACTAATTTAAAAAAATAACATATAAACAAGAGAGTGTAATAAAAATATCACAAGACTGTTTTTGTGCCTCTTATATTATTTAATAGAAATATAATTTTTTTGTAATACAATTGTCAAAATTGCAACTTTGTGGTGTTGAAAGTTGCAAATAACATAGTAAAATTGCAATTAAAAAAATAACATATTTAAAAACACTTTTTCTAGTTTCTTTATAATTTCTTGTGGTTCTTCGGTTGGAATTGGTATTTGTTAGTCAAATTGCTCGACGTCGCTTCCACCACCTCCGTCGGATAAGATTTCATTGTAGTTTTCATCTTCTTCTTCGTCGATCTCCGGTTGACCGCACCTTCTCCACTCCGCTCGTATCCAATCTCTGAATAATACTGCAATCTCCAAGTTGTCTCCCGCTAATGAGTGTTTGTGCTCTCCTATTTGAAATCTGCCGGTCGAAAAAGCACTTTCAGACGCTGTTGTTGACGCTTGAATGTTTAACACATCTCGGGCCATCTTTGACAGTGTCGGAAATGTCTTCTCATTCTCCCTCCAATATTTCAGCAAGTCTTCACGTCCTTCTTCATTGAGAACTGCTTGGTACGATACAACACCCTGCAACACAAAAACATCAAACTCGCTAACTTGGTTAGTAGTGTTACCACTATACATTCTATTTCTAAGGCTTTCAATACTAGCCGCAGAAACATCATGTATTTTTTGAGGTTGTGTTGATGATGAAGAAGAAGAAGAAGATGGTATGGAAGCCGGTTGGTTGCTAGCACTTTCTAATACCTATATATTTTTTTTGCATTCATCTTGTATGCTAGACAATACTTCTTCTTTAGTTTGTTCAATAGGTGGTGGGTCATTTGCATTTTTGGGAGTTGGAGGTGGTAATACTGCTATACAATCATAAATAGTTTCAATAAGTACTTTACAACCGTGTATTTTAATAGTCAGATTCAATACAACACCAATAATATAAATAGTGGGAATAGGAATAAAATATTTTTTTAATTTGATAAATATTTTTTTAGTAGGTGCCTTATATGCTAGTTTTTTCATATATTCATTAAGTAATTAAAATATTAGAGCTATATAAATAACATAGTTGAAATAGTAGGATAATATATACCGAAAAATTCTTTTGTTTCTTGAAAAAATTTCTCTAGAAATACAATAAGTTCTTAAATTTTTTCCCAATCGCTATCTACAACCATATCAGTTGAATTTCGATTATGGGTGTTAAAAATAAAGTTATAGGTCTTCTATAATCATAAGCAACAAGTAGTTACTCGTATAAAGAATTCCACCTAGTGGCTACTTCTTCGGAAATTTTTCTATAAGCTAGTCTGCAATCGTGACAAGTTTTTTTATATTCTTTTTTTTCGTTGTATTCTATTACTTTTAAAAATAAAGTTTATAGCAAATTATATTTTATTAAGAATGTCTGCAAAAAGTGTTAGACCGTCCTTTACAACTAAGTTATATATATGACATGCACATTTTATATGAAAATGACTTGGAAAAGATGGAATTAAAAGATCTTTTAAATTTCTAATAGCATAATTAATAGGAGAAATATTATCTAATATAATAGACATAATTTTATCAGTTATGCCATAATAATTGCAAACTAAATAAATATTATCTAAAATAAAAGTACAAGTGTGCCTATCATCTATATATCTATACGCTAAAATACGTTTTTGCATAGACCATTTATAATCTATTCAATGACATATTACCGTTAAATAATCATGGTCGTTAGTACTACAGCCTATATCAGACGTGATAGATACTTTACCAGGAAAATGATATAAGGAATAACGTAAATATTATTGATATTCATGTGCAAATTCAAATACATCTCTCCTAACAGTTGATCTAGAAAAATTGTTAAAAGGGGATTATACATATCTCTAATATAATGAATAAAATCAGAAGAGGAAGGAAATGAAAAAGGCAAACCCTCAACAACAACTAATTTTGTTATTGCTTCCCTATCTCTATGTTTATCATATTTTTACAAATTTGACATCTCACCAGTTGATTCTCTTCGTTCTATCAAAAAAATTTCATGCATCTGATTTTAATTTTCATTTTGTTCGGCTTCGTCTCATACTAGGGGGAATATGAGGCGTTCCAGTTGGAGGTGCACTAGTGGGTGTATCATCTACATTAGTGGGTGTATCATCTACATTAGTGGGTGTATCATCTAGATCATCTTCTAAATTAAAGTCTTGTTGAGTTTCAGAAAATATCTCATCGTCTAAATATAATGGTATTTCAGGAAAAAATTTAGTATCAACCAAATCATCCTATCTAGGAATAGGATGACTAGAAGAAGTATTCTTGCCCTTATTACCCCTACTAGAAGAAGTCTGACCCTAACCCTTACATGTAATCATACGTTTCAATCCTTCCATTTTAATTATACAAATAAATAATTAAAGTAAATGATATAAAGTGCGCTAAATAAAATAAAGAAATAATAATAATTTAATGAAGGAACGAATGTACCAAACGCCGACGTAACGTCGACGTGTAATCGAGAGATTGAAAATTGAAACTTTGCTTGATGGAAGATCCTCAAGCTAGTTGCCAACTTCACTCCCAAATGAATAAATAAAATTGAATATTTAGTAGACAATGTAGACTTGTAGAGAGATAGATTCAGAGATTGTAGAAAGATTTGTGAGAAAGATGAAGAGAAAATGAGGTATTTATAGTTGGGAATTGGGTTAAAGTGTAAATATAATAACTTAGGGGTTAAAATAAATGTTAAGGGGGTAGGGGGAGGCCAAAAAATGTTGTTGCACAACGACCAAAATATAAAATGATCGTTGGTGCAACGGTTATTTTGTGCAAAGGGGAGGGGTCAAGCGGGACAAGGGGCGGGATCGGGTGGGACCGGGGCTGGAAGGACTGTGGTGGGCCGGGCCCGGGCGGGATGAGCCCAGGACCCGTCCCGGTTCGAGTTCTGGTACCGAATTTTTTTTATAGCGGGGTCGGGGTGGGAACGGGGCGGTGTGGGGCGGGGTCGGGTCAGGACCGGGCCGACCCGCCCCGTTGGCCAGCCTTAGTTTTTACATAATTTTTGGGATTATTGTTTACCCTGAGTTCAGAACTTTGGACCTAGAGAGAGCTTGGAGCCGCCGTGGAGGCCGGAATTACAGGGTTTTACCTTATCCTTTCTGTAATACTCGTTTTTATATTTTTATTCGGATGATTTGTTAATTTTTCCTCCATATCTATGCGGAGCTAAACTATTTAGTTCTATGATTTTGACGCTATAATAAAAGTTGATGTTTGATTATCGTTAATATCTATTAAATTTCCATCATTGGGTTGCTTATTTATTCTTGAGCCTAATTTTTTAGTTACTTGATCACTAATTAAACACTATCTGTGGTGCGTGAGTTGGACTTGAAAGAGGGAATTCACATACGTAATAAGAATAAATAGTGTTTGTTTGATTTAGCGTTTCGCTACTGAGGACAGAAATATACCCTTTAACCTACTTAGTTGGATACGGAGATATAAATGTGTTCTTGTTACCTCCGGCGACCATAGAAATATAGGTGTTATAGTAGCATCTACAGGCTTGTGAGTAGTTCAAAAGAATATCATAAAGTTAACATCAACCCGTCAACTAGTAACCCAGGAAATAAAATAGGTATAACGATTGGAAGACTCAACTGGATTGTTAGTGGTCATAACCCTAGATCTATCTCTTCTCCGATAAAAATCTATTCTTTCTTGGTTGAAGTTCATTATTTATGTTCTTTTATTTTTAGTTAGTTTATAAATATAACTTTGAATTTTATTTCTTGTTTAGATGATTAGAATTAGTTTAATTTAGTAAATAGTTAATCACAAGTCCATGTGGGTACGATATCTGAACTTAAAATCCTATATTACTTGTACGATCACGTATACTTGAGTGTGTGTTTGGGAGCAACAGTGAACATTCCTCAATTTTTGGCAATTGAGATTCATTTCACAGATGAGTATACGAATTATTTTTGGTGAACCATCAAATACTAGCCCATGTTTCACAGCTTGAAGGATTGTTATTTCAAACATAGTCAACTTTTCAAATTATTTAAATTTTAGAATATTTTTCACGTTGTGAGATTTCACTGGATATGTTATTGTTGTTGTTGTTGGAATCAAATTTGAGAGACCTCACAACTTCAATCCTTCGAGTTTGAAGTTGGAAACTGGTTAAGTCTAATTTCAGACCTTAGGTCTCAAGTTTGGATAGCAGTTTGAACTTCAATCAATCGCGTTTGTAAACTTTCGTCCAAAAGTGTGAAGTTTGAAACTGATCAAGCCTAACTCCAGACTCAGAATTTTGAATTTCAAAATTTAGACTTTAGACTTCAAACTTCAAACTTTAAATCTAATATTCCTAAAATTTGGGGATTTGGGAGATATGGGATACAATAAAATTTTCATTCCTAACCCTTTTTTCCCGTTTTAGCATATTGTTATAAAGGAACCTAGAACATAATTGTTCTCGTCTCTATTGTTGTGAATTTTGACATATAACTATAAAAGAAATTCAGATCATTATTCTTCTTATCTCTGTTGTTATAGAGAAGAAGGAAAAGATAAGAAGAATAAGGAAGAGGAGCGCAACAAGCAGTCTGAAGTTTAATTTGCCCTCATCAGGGTATATGTTAAATAGCATGTCTAAAAGCGATTATATGCGCAAATAATGAAGAAATTGCATAGTTTTTCCTTTAAATGCTCTACTCTTTAATATTTACCCTTAGCAATAGAATTTATGTTTAACGGGTCATAAATTCTTTAAGAACGCGGAACATAACTTGCGAATATTATAATGCGAAAAATAAACTTAAGCCCCACGAAAAAGTTAGTATTTCTTATGAGGGCCAAAAATAAAGACCTGCACAAAGTAGGGACATAAGTGCCAATGACCCGCAAAGTATTGATATTAGGCGAGCAAAATTAGAACCATTTTTTTGTGCGGATTTCCCTTCAAACGCAATATCTTTAATTTTTTGCCCTTCATATATGTGGTCTTTAATTTTTGTCCGAGCTATTTATTTATGAAAATATCCAAGTCTACTTCCCAAGACATAGCCTCTATAATATTTTTCTCTTCGAAAACTGAAATTTTGCCTCGCGCGGCATAAATTATGTAGGAATTAAGTTATGCCTCATAGTTTTATAGTAATTTTTTAAAATTATGTTGAGTGTTGAAAATTATGCCTTATCCGACATAGTTTGTGTGGATGTTATGATACATACGTTGAAATTAAACGCTAACTATGTTTGCCAAAATATGAAGTTATGCCTTTTTTCATATTATGTTGAGTGTTGATAGTTATGTCTTATCCGGCATAATTTTTGGGTTGTGTATGATACATATGTCGAAGATAAAACTAATTATGACTTGCAAAATTCTAATTATGCTGCGCCAAAAATAATAAAGGGAAAAAATTAATTAAAAAATACAAATTTAAAGGACAAAAATTAAAAACCACCCCAAAATCGTAGCATTTGTGCGAATGATTGGGCTTTATTTCCTAGAAGGCCCAATGCAAACGTTATCTTGAGGCCTCAACAAGATGTGGACCAAGTAAATAATTTAGAGCAATTCGCACAAAAAAAATGTCCCCTATTTTGGGGTGGTCTTTAATTTTTGCCCCCTCAAATCGCAGGTCTTTAATTTTTTTCTTCGGCACTTTAAGTAACAAAGAAATGACCGAAATATCCCTGACATCAAAAAAATAAAAAAAATCGGATCTATGACCTAATTTCGCAAGGCAAGGTTTCATAGAGATTATGTCTTTCAGGCAAAGTTACATAGAAACTATGTTTTGTCCGACAGAGTTTCGTAAAGATGAACTTAAATCGGACAAGGCATAGTTTATATGAAACCTTGCATTGCGAATTAGTTATTACACAACTTATATCGGATAACTTCATTTCTATAGAATTATGCCGGCAAAGCATAATTTTTATGTAACCTTGGCCGAATAGGCATAGTTTCTATGAAACCTTGTCTTGCGATTTTATTTTTTTTTTTACTCTGTTGTGGATCAAACCCAGAATATCTGATTTCGTAGACCAGCGAATAAGGATACTTTAGCCACATATTTTCAGTAAATGTGAGGCAAGGACAAAAATTAAAGACCGGCGATATGATGGACAAAAATTAAAGACCAGTCCATATGAAGGGAAATCCGTGCAAAAAATGCATAATTTACAACAATTTATCTTGGATTCTTACCCTACAAAATAATCCAATAAAGTCCACAACAAATAATAATTTTAAAAAGTATTTTTTATATAAATTTTAACCAGTATGCAGTGTATAATTATAATATAATCAGTGATTATATATTTTTTATACATTAAGTATACAACAACGATGGCTAAGGCTGAAATTTCTTTAGTCAGGTGATTAAATAATATTATACATATGAAACATATATCTGATAAAAATGGTTCTTTTGTCATTATTTCATAATAACTTATTTCTTTTATTAAAAAAAAGTGCCAAAGGAATCCTCAATTGTATATACTAAGTAGTTCACTCACTGCAGCTCCGTAATTATCTTCATTTCGAGCATTTATTTTAACGATGTCTACATATGATTCTCTTGGAAAGACCTTATGATTACTATGCATGTTTGATTACTTATCAGTAATATAACTAATATTTTTTTAAAAAAAAAATTAATTTAATATGTGACAAAAAGCCACCTCCAATAGCTAGTTTCCCTATTCCTCCCTTCCCAAAATGAGGAGCATGGATTATTACTTTTTTGCGAAATAAAAAAAGATCTTAATTTTAATAAAACCATGTGTGAAGTAAAGTGCTTAGGGTTGCATGAAGCATAACAAATAATTAGAAATTTATTTAGAAACAGACTGTCTTGTAGAGGTAATATTTACATTAATAGTGTTCAAGTTGTAAAAAAAGACACATGTTCACATTTTCCAAAATTTCTCTCTATATATATATGAGATATTTTTTTATAACTATGATGTCCGATGAGTTTAGGTAATTTATCCACAAAAGTTTAGATAAATGAAAAGATATCATTTGATGTTTCCTTTCGATAGAATTGAACTTCATACCTCATAATTCTCTAACATATTTATTGATCACTCTGACACACTCTATATGAGATATTTTGAAGCACAAAAATATATGTGTACCAATAACATTTAGAATTGACTCTATCCGATCTTAAATGACATGGATTTGACTTTTTGTAGTCAAACTTTGTCTTATTCCTTTAGATGTTATAATTAATAGAAAAAAATATTTAATAAAGTAGTTCTTGTAAAAAAAAATCATTAATAAGCATTAACTTTCTTATATTAATTTCAAAAAAAAATACTTTTTAGTGCTTAATGAAATGGCATCCAAATGGCCAGTAATAGTCATTTTTTAGTAATTAAATTTGATGATAACACTGGTCTCGTCGACAAAACACTCAAGTTCACTAGTTAATTTTATTTGCAGCCGACCAACTGGGATTTTCTTTATTTGTTTAGTTACTTATCATTAAGTTTTAGTCCTCAAGTTATTGATTCCCAGCTTTCGACGAAACCAAAGTTCATGTCTAACCTACGACTGCTAAACACTAAAAACATCTCTGGCTTTATCTTTGTCGATTACTCTCTAATGTTAAATTAGTTTAATATGTGGTTTAAAGTAGTGGACAATGTACTGATAGTTAATCTTCACAAAAAGATATTAAAATGAGGAAAAAAAACTATTTATGGTACATTAATTTATTTGTTTTTGCTTGTCAGGAATCAATATGAGTTGCTTGTTTGGATGGTTGTTGTCCAGGTTTCATAATATAATATATTGTTCTCTGGTTTTAACGTCTGAATATATTATATCATTTATTATAGTTTGATATAATATATAGTTTGATTTGACTATATTATTTTGTAATTAGCTAATACGGAAGCAGTGGTGGAGCTAACATGTAGGATCCAATAACTTTGATCAAAATCATATATATATATATATTGAGAAATCCATTTTATGTGTATTTATAAACTTCAATTTTGAATTCGTCCTTAATTATAAAAAAAAATACATATATTATCCTTAAACTTATCCTGGAAAATCAAAGTCTAACTTTACGGACTACATCTACTCTTTATCTTGTTGGAAGCAAAACTAACACCATCCAATATTACCATCAAATTAGATATATGATTCTTTCATACTTAATCAAAGGTCTCAAGTTTGAGCTCTGGATATGAAAATAATCATGTTAAAAGCGTTTTCTTCTTAAATATGTCTTAAACAACGTGAATTTGAATTAATCGAGACTCTAATGCGGATATCAAAATTTATGTGGAAAAGAACACCATCCAATACATTTAGTCTAAAGGTAAGGTTGAAGAAGAAGAAGAAAGTTGAAGTGTAGAATGAGAAAGATGCTAGTTCTAGAGAGTTCCATGGTCAAATAATGTAGTTATAGGATTGGAGGACCAGTCCCTTCATGATTAATATTGTTTTGTGGACATGTAATAGGTCAATCCAAATGCATGACATTTTCATATGCATGCTTTGGGCACCTAATCTATTTAGATAGATTTTGGTTGGTGAGTTTTCATCATTAATGGAGGGGCCTATGAAAATGACTTCTCTCTTTTGTCACATTAATGAAATTAATATCTGTTAATCCATTGGCTTCTACACATATCTCTTGCTTTCCATTGTTGTAATTATGTGTGTCAAATAGGTTAGGCTTAATTTAAACGGGTTAAAATATACGGAGTTACTCCTTCCGATTTAAAATAAGTGTTTACTTAGCCAATTTATTTTGGTTTAAAATAAGTGTTCATTTATAAAATCAAGAAGAAATTAACTTTATTTTTTAAAATTTATCCTTATTTACTCAAGGCAATAAATAAGCAAGAGACTTATTAAATAAAGGTAGTTTAGCTAAAATGCCATTTTTTCTATGAGTTAGCATTTTATTAAGGGATGTGAAAAATGTTAAGTGGACTCTTATTTTGAACCGAGGAGTAATAAATTGTCTGGTCATAATTAACTCATTCAAAAATTATTTTGACTGAAATAAGCTGAATAAAATGGATTAAACAATAAGTCATAACTCGACTTACCCAATTTTTATTAAGTTTTAGTTTCTTGTTTATTCGTTATAATTTATTTAATTACTTAATAGACTTTTTTTTTCTTCCCTGCTTTAATTTCCACTAAGTTAAACGTCTTTCCTACATTAATTTTCTGTCTGTTTTTCTTTGGGTCGGTTATCACTTATTCTTCAAGTCTAGCTAGTCTAATAATTGATAGGCAAAACACTACTATCTGTTGGAGGAAGAAAAAAAAAAGCTCAAAACCAGTAAAAAGTAGCATTTTCAAAACTAATAAAAAATAGCCTTTAAAATCTAGAGTAAATAACTTTTGTAACATCTATATTTTTTATTTGTGTAACTGATTTTGGTCAGTTTTTTATCCAGTTTTAATGGTCTTTATTTCATGTTATAAAGTCTAAAAATTCATAGCATTTGAACCTTTAAATAGAGCTCCTTGGTGCTCATTTGGACATACAATTTTTCAGAAATTTTTCCATCCTTTTGAAGGCTTTCGCTTCAATCCTAAGTCTCTTTTGATACTCCATTTTCGGGCAGATCTTGTCAAGTTTCAACTCTACTTTCCGGGTGCAAAGTTAGTAGAGTGTTGTGTTAACCTTAGAGGGTGACACCGGTCAATTGATAACACTCATCACGGTGAAATCGCTTCTAAGGCAGTGGCCTCCATACCACGACGCAACGAAGTTCCGAGCTTTCGATTTCTTTGTTCTTTGTTTAAGTTTTCTGTTTCAATCTTATTTCCTTCAGTTTACATAGCAGTCTTTTATTATTTTCTAACAATTTAGAAGTGATTTCATTTCTGCTATTGTAATAGTTTACAGGAAAAAAAACAGAAAAGAATATGGCTAGAATTTCAAATAGGTTTTTGGTTGATCTTTCCAAAATCGAGCCTTTAGATGGGGGAACTACAATAGGTGGTCGCAAAAATTTCTAATTTTTCTGGAACAATTAGAAGTTGATTACGTCTTGTTCCAAGAAATTTCCAGCGACTCTTCCAAGGAGGAAAAGTTGAAGTTCGAAAAGGATAATAAGACGGTTAGAGGACACTTGCTTAGTCATATGACTAATCCTCTTTTCGATCTATTTATCACCCACAAGTCTTCAAAATTAATTTGGGAGACTTTGGAGAAAAAGTATGGGGTTGATGATGGGGAGAAAAGAAATATATTGTGGGGAAATGGCTTGAATTTCATATGGTAGACAATAAACCAATTATTGATCAAGTCCATCATTATGAAAATCTTGTTGCAAACATGATTCTTGAAGGCATGAAGATGTGTGAAGTTCTTCAAGTCAATGTCTTGATTAAGAAGTTTCCTAAGTCATGGTCCGACTACCGGAACCAATTAAAACATAAGAAAAAGGACATGACTATAGAGGATTTGATCGGACACCTCAAAGTAGAGAAGTGAATTGTCTCAAAAACAAGGTTTTTCCTCGTCCAGTTGAAAATTCTGTAAAAGCTAACCTTGTTGAATCTTTCAATGAAAAAATTGGCAGGTCAAGAGGAGCAAAGAAGAAAGAGAAGCAACTACATGGCATAAACAAGCGGGGAAAACCATTCAAGAAGGTTAGAAAAATGAAAAACAACTCCCGGTTTGCTACACTTGTGGGACGATTGGACACAAATCCTTTCAATGCCAACGACGTCCAGGAAATCAAAGGAATAACAATGGCCGCTAACCCCAACAAGCTAATGTTGCTGAACAAGGGTACATTATCGCAGCCATGATTTTCGAAGCCAACATAGTTAGCAACAATTCGGAGTGGATTCTTGATTCGGCAGCAACAAGACATTTTTGCGCAAATAGGAGTTTGCTCAGAGAATTCGAAGAGGCCAAGAACAAAGAAGTGGTATACATAGGCAACTCAATCAAGTCGAAAGTACTAGGAAAAGGGAAGGTTTTCCTTAAACTCACTTCTGGCAAAATTTTACTTTTGCAAAATGTCTTGTATGTCCCCTCCCTTGGACAGAATTTAATTTCTGTTGCACTACTTAATAAAGTCGGAATAAAAATAGTAATGGAGGCTAACAAAGTAGTGCTTACGAGGAATGGGGAATATGTGGGCAAGGGGTATCTGGGCTCCAACCTTTTTGTGCTTGATGCTGAAATTAATAATGAATCTTCTTCTGCTTACGTCACTGAGTCTATTAATTTATGGCATGGAAGATTAGGACATGTGAATGTTAATTCAATTAAGAGACTAAAATAAATGTCCTTAATTCCTAATAAGATTGATGATGAGCCGAACAAATGTGAAATTTGTGTTGAGGCTAAACACCCTAAAAAGTTTTAAATTAGTGACTAAAAGAGAAACGGAATTACTTGAATTAATTCATTTCGACTTAGCTGATTTCAAGAATACAGAAAGTAAATGAGGTAAAAGATATAATAAAACCTTTGTAGATGATTACTCTATATACACTCGAGTTTTTCTATTGAAATCAAAGGATGAAGCGGAAAAAATGTTTCTCATTTATAAAGCGGAAGTGGAAAATCAATTGGACCAAAAAATCAAACGATTTAGGTCCGACGGGGGTGGTGAGTATGGTACAACTTCGCTAAAAGAATTTTGCGAGAAAGAAGGTATCATACATGAATTCACAACCCATTATACCCCACAACAAAATGGAATTGCGGAAAGAAAAAATAAAACGTTAAAAGAAATGATGAATGCTATGATTTTAAGTTTCGGATTTCCGAATAATATGTGGGGTGAAGCTGTATTATCGACAAATTATATTCTCAATAGAGTACCCCACAAACATTTAGAAAAAACTCATTTTGAACTTTGGAAGGGATATGCCCCAAACTTAAAATATTTAAAAATGTTGGGGTGTCTCGCAAAGGTTGGTTTACCTTCCTTCAAACATAAGAATATTGGGGCTAAAACTTTTGATGCTATTTTTGTGGGATACGCTGAAAATAGTGCAACGTATAGATTTATGTGTTTGAATGATAAATCAATGTGTGAATCTTAAGATGCTGAATTCTTTGAAAATATTTTTCCATTAAAGAATGATGTTTCGCTTGATATTCCCTCTTCAACTGTTGCATCTTCATCTTCATCGTCTTTACTTAGTTATATACATGTAGAAAATGAATTGCGAAGAAGTAAAAGACAAAGAACAGAAACTAGTTTTGGTCCTAATTTTTTAACTTCGTTTTTAACTGAAGTTGATGATTTGAATAAAGTTAGTGAAGAAATCACTAATATTTTTATGATTGAAGAGGACCCTAAAACTTATGAAGAAGCGGTAAAATCTGTAGATGTTAGTTTCTGGAAAGATGCTATTAACAGTGAATTGAAATCGATAACCACTAATAAAACTTGGAAATTAGTAGACTTGCCAAATGGTTGTAAACCCATAGGTTGGAAATGGATTTTAAAAAGGAAACTCCGAATCAATGGTACCATTGAAAAGTTTAAAGCAAAATTAGTGGTAAAAGGATTCACGCAAAATTTGGCATTGACTTCTTTTATATATATTCTCCTGTAACAAAAATCATTCGTGCTTTATTTGCCTTGGCTTCTATAAAGAACTTAATTGTACATCAAATGAATGTAAAAACGGCATTTTTGAATGGTGATTTAGAAGAGGAGATATATATGGAGCAACCTCCGGGATTTGTTATTCCCGGACAAGAACACAAGGTGTGTAGACTTAAAAAGTCCCTTTATGGACTCAAGCAAGCTCCTGAACAATGGTATGAGAAGTTTCACAAAACTACCCTTGAATTTGATTTTGTTGCAAATGGTTCTGATGCATGTGTTTATTCAAAGATGTTTGATTTAGATTATGTAATCATATGCCTTTATGTAGATGATATGTTGTTGATTGGTACTCATATGAATGTTATTAATGAGGCCAAAAAGTTTTTATCATCTCATTTTGAAATGAACGATATGGGTGAAGTGGACGTCACCTTGGGTGTGAAAGTCATCCGGCAAGATAACAAATTCACTTTGTCACAATCACACTATGTGGAGAAGGTACTTAAAAAGTTTAACAGCTTTGATGTAAGTCCAGTAAGAACTCCATATGATGCATCTATCTCACTTAGCAAAAATACTGAAGTAAGTGTTTTGCAAACTGAGTATGCTAAAATAATTGGGAATTTAATGTTTTTAATGAATTGTACTCGATCTGACATAACTTATGCAGTTATTAGACTAAGTCGGTATACCCATAACCCCAATAGTCAACATTGGAATGCACTTAAGCATTTATTGAGGTACTAGAAAGGTACCATGGACTGGAATTTGAGTTATGTTGGATATCCCGTAGTGTTGGAGGGATATTGTGATGCCAATTGGGTAACCGATAATGATGAGGTAAGCTCCACTAGTGGATATGTATTCACAATAGGTGGTGGTGCAATTTCTTGGAAATCTGCTAAACAAACATGCATAGCTAGATCGACTATGGAGTCGGAATTTATAGCACTTGATCTTGCAGGTCAAGAAGCCGAGTGGTTGAGAAACTTACTGGCAGATGTACCATTGTGGCAGAATCCAACCCCTCATGTCTTTCTACTATGTGATTCGCATGCCGTTATATGTGTTGATAAGAATAAAGCATACAACGGCAAGATAAGGCATATTCGCTTCATACATGAAAATGTGAGACAGCTGATTGAAAATGGTGTGCTTTCAATGGAGTACGTGAGATCCGAGACCAATTTGGTGGATCCATTGACAAAAGGACTCAACAGAGGAATGATCCTTGAAACGTCTAGGGGGTGGGTCTTAAACCCACTAATTGAGAATTGTGTACAATTTGATCATCCCTATGGCGCAACTAAATGTACACAAGTTAGGATGAGCTTTGCTCTTAATGAGTCCACAGCCCTATGCATAGGGTGATTCTTGTTGCGGTAAGGACTTAAAAGATTCACCAAAGTGATTCTTGCTGCGGTAAGAATTTGAAGAAATCACTAATTGGTGTAAAGGTTGAGTTATAAACTCTTAATGATTTATATCCCTATGCGTAGGGTGGTTCATGTTGAGATGGACGTAATGGATCACCTACGTGAGTGAGAAGGAAGGCCTCCTGTAAGAATGTATTAGTCTCTCTTGGGGAGCGTTTCTCATTAATACAATATATATATAGGGTGTACAATGTGGAATCCTTATACAACAGGGATCTTGTATCTACCATAATTACATAAGAAAAAATATGGCTAAATAATATTGTACACACTCTAATACACCCCCTCAGTCGGAGCGGGGGGGGGGGGGCGGACGCTAAGACTGGATCTGAAGTCAAGAAAGAGCTGTCTAGGAAGGCATTTCATGAATATATCCGCATACTGATAAGAAGAAGGCACATGCAATACCTTGACATGACCGAGAGCATCCTTCTCACGAACAAAGTGGATGTCCATCTCAATATGTTTGAACATAAGTATGGATTAATTATTTTGTATCAGGCAAAAGTCACACTTGGACAATCTATAACCGAAAAGAAAATAGTTACCGTATCTGGTGATTTGCATCGAACTAAATTTATTTAATTGCTTTTGTTAATTGATTAATAAGAAGATATTTTTTTAGAGTTGGATGACTTTTATGTGAGAAAAAAAGAGAAAAATAATTTTTGTGTGATAAATTTTAAAGTGAAATGATTGTTATTCTGATAAACTTTAAAATTAATGACTTTTATGTACAACAACAACAATAATATACTCAGTGAAATCTCACACCGTGGGGTTTAGGGAGGGTAGAGTGTACATATACCTTATCTCCATCTTGGTAGTTAGAGCGGTTGTTTCCGGGAGACCCTCGGTGCAAGACAATGACTTTTATGTACGTAATGAAAAAATTATATAATAAACTCAAAGTTAAATGATGATCGATGAAATTTATCCGCATTTATGGAAGTCCTTTTTTAATCACTAAGTTGTCCTCTTGGAACGTAAACTTAACACTAATAACATATCTGCATTTTATCTTTCGCACTAGCAAAAAGATTCAAACAATTTATACGTGGCGAACAATTGCTTTGCTCAACGGTCCCGTTTGAATAATATTTTGTTGAAGCAGAAAAAAGATCATATTAGAAGTTGAAGACAAGTTGAGAATTTTTTTGTTAGTATGAATTGCACCTGAAAAAAACTAAAAATTTATACGTAAAAATTATTATTCTATACTCCTCAAGTAAAGTTTTTAAAACTTTCAATTCTCTATTTTAAATTAGAGTTGAAATAATGAATAAAATTGTAAGACAAACCCTTTATTAATAAAGAGTTTAAGATGTAAATAAGACGATGTAAAAATTAATTAAACAAATAAATTACTTAAAAGATGATTGCAGAATTATATTTAATAATATTGATTGATAATCTTGAAAAAGGTAGATAGCCATTATATCATAGTTTATTAAATTCATAATATTTTAGTTTGTTACACTATCGTAATATATTAAATTCATTTTCAAATATCTTAAAAGTGTAATATATATGAGTATATTTTTTGGTACACTGAAAGAGACTAAAAAGGATTATAACCTTTTAAAAGTAACTGTACTTACGTGTGTCAAGAGAAGAAACTCCATATTCTTGAGTTTATTTTTCAATATTATTAGATTTTCCGCATGTTTGTGCCCATTGTTTGTCAGGAAAATCGGCATAATAGTCCGTCTCTCTTCAAATGTGTTTAAAAAAGGCCTTATTGATATTCAACAAATATATGCAATATTTAATAATCGCCCTAAGAGAATAGTGTTGTATTTCCTCGTTCGTAATCAGCTTGACAGCAAATAGTCAGTCGATTTTCCACATTCACTTCTCGATATCCCATTAGTTTAGCTACCATTAGCCCTATTTATGCTCTATAATTTTGCAAAGGGTGTAAGATATTTATGTTGACAAAGGAAAGAGAATTACAGTAGTTTTTTTTTTTTGGGTGGTGGGGTCCCACGTGTTGATGAAACCTCAGAAAAAAAATTAGGAGAAAACTGATGAAGTGACCGGGTGAGCACCGACACGTGCCCACCCACCCAACAGACACCGTTTTGTTGGTTGACGTTATTGTTAACGACTTTAACTACAAAAGACTGACATTTCTTAAAAACAATTTTAAGTCCTTTGCCGAAAGTTAGTCATTACGTGGATATTCTAATCCCACTCCTTTCTTTGTGAAGGGAAAAGTCCCCAAGGCGAAATTCCTCATCTGTATCAGAGGTTTCTTGGTCATGTAGGATATTTTTTGGTTTTAAAACACCATATTAACTACGAGTGACTGATCTATGATTCGAGGGGAAATTGAGTGGATTTTGAGAACTATCGGGACACGTGACGGACTGACCAGCAGGCAGTGGGCCTGTTGGCCCAACACGAAAATCAGAGCAACTCATTACTGGAATAGTGGCGGTAATGGGCTAGGTATCTGGCCCAGTTACGGGAATGGACTTAGCAGTTGGACCAACAACTGGCGACGGAACAGTGGGGCCAGCGGGCAGTGGACCCGCTGGTGGATTTGGGGTGCGGGACACGTCCGAAAAATGATGAATAATATACGGGAATATATCATCATCCAAAAAATTATACGAACTAGGCACGGGATTACTAACCTTAGCAAACGGAAATTGGGATTCATCAAAAATTACATGGCGGCTAATGATGATTTTATTAGATGATAAATCAAAATATTTGTAACCACGGTGATTTGACGAAAAACCCAAAAACACACACGGGGTAGACCGGGCCTGAAGTTTGTTAATTGTGGTGGACGGAAAGAGTGGATAACACAAGCACCCAAAGACCCTAAGATGGGAATACGAAGGAGTCTTATTATATAAAATTTGAAGAGGGGATGAATATGTCAAACCTTTGGAAGGAAGAATGTTAAGAAGATATGTAGCCATTTGTAGAGCATTATGCCAAAAAGGCGGGGGAACGGAAGCATGAACCAATAAAGTTCGGATAATGTTATTAATGGTACGAATTTTGCGTTCAGCTTTCCCATTTTGTGAAGACGTATGAGGGCAAGAAAAATGAAAATTGATCCCATTATTAGCACAAAATTCCCGAAACACCCCATTTTCATATTCTTTGTCATTATCACATTGAATGTTTTTTATTTTCCGTTCGAATTAGGTTCTAATGAATGCTCTAAATTTTAATAAGATGAAAAAAACTTGAGATTTTTTCGCTATCGGAAAAGTCCATAAAAACTTAGAATAATCATCCAAAAAGAGAACATAATACCGATGACCCAAAGAACTCATAACAGGAGACGTCCATAAATCACTATGAATAATATCAAATGACATTAAAGTATGAAAATTAGAGTCTACAAATGGCGACTTAACAATTTTTCCTAAAGAACAAGATTGACAATTCGGAGTACTACGCGTACCCTACACTAAATAAAATTATTTTTATCTAAGAAAAACAAAATAGACGACCCCGGATAACCTAGACGAGCATGCCACAAGGAATGAGCAAGGACGACAAACGTGGATGGCAAGGCTTGACTCGAATAACCGAAACTTGGTGTGATCGGATAAAGATCACCCCTACTATCACACATCAAGAGAGGACTCCCCGTCTTGAAATCCTTCACAGAAAACCCAAACGGATCAAATTCAATAGAAATAGAATTATCAGTTGTGAATTTTCGGACAGACGCTAAATTTTTAATCAATTTAGGGGCATGAAGGGTATTTTTCAAGATAAGTGGTGGATGGGGTGGAGACAAAGTTTTATGACCATAACCACGAATCGGAATAGAATTACCATTACCAACAATTATACAACGGGGGTTGCTCAATATGGAATAAGACGAGAGAGTACCTTGATCGGATGTCATGGGTAGTCACGCCGGTGTCCATGTACCAATTCGGGTCCGGTTGAGTTAATCCAAGTGTGTGCATCGCGGCTTCAATATCGGTTTGAGTGGGTGTGGGGTCCACTGCTGAGAATGCTTGTGTGGGCCGAGGCCCAAGCAGTCCGCCCTGCTGCCCCGACCTAGTGTTGAATCTGGAATGAGGGGCCTGAAAGTTGGGCCTGAATTGCGGTTGTCCAGCCCACTGCCCGTTGGATGAAAAACTTAGAAAATAAGGGTTATTGGGCCACGGCCCACTGCCATGAGGCCCACGGCTGGGACTAGTGGGGCGGTGGCCCACTGCTGACTGGATGAGGCCCATTGCCAGTATGTTGTCCACCGGAACTGCCGCGTTTGCCCCCGCGGTTTTTGCCATTATTTTTCTGGGTATTCTTGCCATTACCGTGAGCACGGTTTTGGCCCGAATTATCAACAAACCCCGGAGAATTCGTGGAGGATGTCATCATGACCACGGGACTAGCACTCGTAGACGCCTTTTTAGCCAAGCCGACTTCTTCCAAAGTAAGCATGGAGCGGGCTTGATAAAACTTCGGGAGAGGATTACTTTGATGAAGAAGTGTTCCAACGCCACTATAGGCCTCGGATAAGCCAGCAATCATCTGAAGAACAAGACGATCATCGCTAACGGGCACACCAACGTTGCGGAGTTGGTCCGCCAAGTCTTTCAACCTTGTGCAATAAGCTAAAACATTCGGGAAATTTTCCATGTTGACTTGGGAAAATTCCTGCTCAAGGGTAACAACTCTGGAATTGCGATTATCTTGGAATATGTCACGCAACCTATCCCAAGCAGCTATTGTCATAGCGTCTGGCTCAATAATCGTCTGCAATATGTCGGGAGAGATAGTGGAATAAATCCACTGAAGGACGGTTGCATCAAGTGTTCTCCATAACTTAGGATCAGCATCGCGTTTAGGCACCTCCGTATCCTCGGGAGCCGCGGGAATTATGTGATGGATGACTTGGTGCGAGCGAGCGTGAATTTTGAATAACTCGGCCCACGTCGCATATTGGACGTTTTCTATTTCAAGAATTAGAGGGATGAGATTCTTGATGTTAGAAACAATAAGGGCAGGGTGAAACGCGTTCTTGAACGTAGACATAACGAAAGAACAATAGGTGATGTAAGGATTTGGAAGAAAGAAATTTAGGTTTGGAGAATAAAACTCACGGAAACCGAGGACACAATGTCGGAATCCAAGAAAGGGTTCGGCGGAAGCTAGAGAGAAAAATAACCTAGACTTCTGATACCATGAAAGAAATAATCCCTTGATTATTTTCATTAATTGAAAGAGTATATATCCATTTTACATCTTTCCATAATAGGAGAATCATATTCCTATTCTACTCCTAAAACCTTATTTTACTTGGACACTAACTATACAATTATGGTAATACAGTTATGGTAAATATACAATACTAATTACACCCAAATATTAACTAATCAATATGTACAGTCCGTGACTTCATATGTACAGCAACACGGTAACCAATATACATATGATATACAATATATCATATGTATATTTAACACTTTCATTCTTAATCAGAATTCGAGTTCGAGTTTCGTTGGGCACGGAATCACCTTTGTTAATTAGAAAGTTTTGTCCCTAATTTGGGACTTTTTCGAGAATTTAAATTTAGTCAGACCTTAATATGCGAATACTGAATACTAGATAGAAAACCAAAAAACCTTTTCTTTTTCATAAAAATAAGAATTAATTAACTAGGTCGAACAAGAATCATCATCTGATTAGGCAAACCTCGTACCTCTCCATGAAAAGGAATCTATACGACGTAACTCCCAAGCTCCATCCAACCTATCGTATGTGTATGTATTTATTTTCTTAGGAGTAATATTTTTAGGCTTTAATTTCTCCATGTTGGTGGTCTGTGTCTTATTCATAAAACTTGCATCAAAAGATGCTCCACAGTTTTTTCCTTTTATATTAATACATATTTTTATTTTGCAGAGTTACTGCAAGCAGTGCAATGCACTACGCAACAATTGTCTGTTTCTTATTTAATTTCAGCCGAACAAAAGAATAATACGCAGATTCTTTTCCATTGACAAACAAAAACAACAAATATAATGTAGGGACTAGGGACTATGTTTTTCTTTAAAATAACGACTATGTTTAGTCGGTTAGGGGATAAGATTCTTGCTATCATTGTTAATTTAATTAATTAGGCACCTCTACTTTTTATCTCTTTGATGCATGTTTAATGAGCTATATTTATCAAGATTCACAATGCATAAACTTGCTCTCCATTTTCCCTAAGATTAATGAATTTGACAGTACAACACTAATGAGAGAAGTGAATATGCAGAGGCGACAAACAAAACTACTAATTCATTAAAGTAGAATTTTAGGCTTTCTTAATTTCCATGTGATAAGCACAGTCTATATTGGACCAATGGGGTTAAATATACATAATATACACACGATATACATGTGTATATTATGTATATTGTTGCTCTCGGCTTCCTCCTCTAAACCGTATATGGTGTACATATTTAGGTAACATTGTAGTCTCCTAATTTAGGTAATATTATGGTGTAATTAGTATTGTACACTTACCATAATATTTAGATTACCATAATTGTATATTTAGTATCTAAGTAGAATAAGGTTTTAGGAGTAGAATAGGAATAGGATTCTCCTATTATGGAAATATGTAACTTGTATAAATACTCTTTCAATTAATGAAAATAATCAAGGGATTATTTCTTTCAGGGTATCAGAAGTCTAGGTCTTAAAATCCTCTCTCTAAACTCTTCCAATTTTCGTCGACTCCCTTGCAATTCCGAGACCTTTGCTCTCGATTTTCGTGCCGACGAGAACCCCCTTCTTCCCAAATTTTTCTCCCAAATTCCTCAATCACATTTTGTTCTATCAATATGTCTACATCCCGGAACACGTTTCATCCTTCCCTTACAGTTTCTAACATCAAGAATAACATCCCTCTTGTTCTTGAAATAGAAAACGTCCAATATGCGACGTGGGCCAAACTGTTCAAAATTCACACAAGATCGCATCAAGTCATCCATCACATAATCCCCGCGGCTCCTGAGAATACGGAGGTGCCAAAACGCGAGGATGATCCTAAGTTATGGACGACTCTTGATGCCATTGTCCTCCAGTGGATATATTCCACAATTTCTACCGACCTTTTGCAAATAATTATTGAGCCTGACCGTACGGCACAGGCGACTTGGGATAGACTGCGTGATATATTCCAAGAAATCAAAATTCTAGAGCCGTTACTCTTGAGCAGGATATCTCCCACGTCAACATGGAAGATTTTCCTAACGTTTCGACTTATTGCAAAAGATTGAAGGAATTGGCAGACCAATTTCGCAACGTTGGCGCACCAGTTTTGAATGATTGTTTGGTCCTCCAAATGGTTTCCGGCCGCTCCGAGGCCTATAATAGTGTTGGAACGCTTCTTCGGCAAAGCAATACGCTTCCGCAATTTTATCAGGCTCGTTCTATGCTTACACTTCAAAGAAGCAGGCATGGCGAAAAAGATAGCTACCGGGGCTAGTCCCGTAGTCATGATGATCGAATCCACTTTTCATCCTACCGGTTCCAACAACTCCGTCCAAAATCGCAACAACGGTGGCGGTAAAAATGGGAGGAAATAAGAAAAATAATGGCAAAAACCGTGGCGTCAACAACGGCGACAGCCGGCAGAATGGTGGTGGCGGTGGGGGTCCTCGCGGTGGTCAGCAACAGCAGCTCTGGGCCTCTATGCAGTGGCAGTGGGCCCCACAGCCGCAATTTGGGCCCCACAACCGCAGTTTGGGCCCAGTTAGTTTTTGCCCAACTGGCAGTGGGCTGCCCAGCAGCAGTCCAGGCCCAATTCTTCCTTGTCCACATACAGTCAGCAGTCTGGGCCGAGGCAGCAAGCAGGGGTGCTTGGGCCTCGGCCCCCGCAGGCCCATCACGCAGCGGCACCCACGTATACCGACATAGAAGCCGCAATGTACACGCTTGGTTTAACTCCTCCAGACCCAAATTGGTATATGGATATCGGTGCCACTACCCACATGACATCCGATTCAGGTACGCTCTCGTCTTATTCCAATTTTAGCAACCCTCGCGGCATAATTGTTGGTAATGGTAATTCTATTCCAATTCGTGGTTATGGTCATAAAATTTTGTGTCCCCCTCATCCACCTCTTATCTTGAAAAACACCATACACGCCCCCAAATTGATTAAAAACTTAGTCTATGTCCGTAAATTCACTACTGACAATTCTGTTTCTATTGAATTTGATCCATTTGGTTTCTCTGTAAAGGATTTCAAGACGAGGAGTCCTCTCATGAGGTATGATAGTAGGGGAGATATTTATCCTATCACGCTCAGTTCCGGTCCATCGAGTCAAGCCCTGCCATCCGCCTTTGCAGCCATTTCTCCTTCCTTGTGGCATGCTCGTCTTGGTCATCCGGGATCATCTATTTTGTCGTCATTAGATAAAAATAGTTTTATTTCATGTAAGGGTATGAGTAGTACTCCAAATTGTCAGTCTTGTTCTTTAGGAAAAATTGTTAAGTTGCCATTTGTAAACTCAAATTCTCATACTTTAATGTCATTTGATATTATTCATAGCGACTTATGGACGTCTCCTATTCTTAGTTCTGTGGGTCATCAATATTATGTTCTTTTTTTAGATGATTATTCTAAGTTTTTATGGACGTTTCCAATAGCGAAAAAATCTCAAGTTTTTTCCGTCTTCTTAAAATTTAGAGCATTCATTAGAAATCAATTCGAACGAGAAATCAAAATATTATGTGTGATAATGGCAAAGAATATGACAATGGGGTGTTTCGGGAATTCTGTGCTAATAATGGGATCAATATTCGGTTTTCATGTCCTCATACGTCTTCCCAAAATGAGAAAGCCGAACGCAAAATTCGTTCCATAAATAACGTTGTCCGCACTTTATTAATTCATGCTTTCTTACCCCCGTCTTTTTGCCATCATGCTCTGCAAATGGCTACATATCTCCTTAAAAACATAATTCCTTCCAAAGGTTTGACATATTCTTCCCCCCTTCAAATTTTATATAATAAAATTCTGTCATATTCACATCTTCGGATTTTTGGGTGTTTGTGTTATCCGTTATTCCCGTCTACCACAATTAACAAACTTTAAGCCCGGTCTACTCCGTGTGTGTTTTTGGATTTTCCGTCTAATCATAGTGGTTACAAATGCTTTGATTTATCCTATAATAAAATCATCATTAATCGCCATGTAATTTTTTATGAATACCAATTTCCATTTGCTAAAGTTAATACTCCCGTGCCTAGTTCGTATAATTTTTTAGATGATAGTATATCCCCGTATATTATTCACCATTTTTCGGACGTATCCCGCACCCAAAATTCTCCAACAGGACCATCGCCTCACTGGTCCCATCGGTCCGCTACCCATCGCCAGCCTCAGCCGATTGGGCCAATCCAGCCACTCGAACCGGGTCCAGCCTCGCCCAGCTTATCGAGTTGGGCCAAGAGCCCATCTGCATGTCAGCCATCCGTCCCGAGCCTAGCAAATTCTCGAAATCCGCTCAATTCTTCCTCGAGTCATAGACCGATCACTCGTAGTCAACGGGGTATTTTCAAACCAAAAAGACATTTTAATTTACATTCTAATGTCCATGAATCCCCCTTATCCCGTAATCCTGTGTCTGCCTTAAATGACCCGAATTGGAAAATTGCTATGACCGATGAATATAATGCTTTTATTGATAATAAGACGTGGGAGTTAGTGCCCCATCTATCTGGTATTAATATTATCAGGTCTATGTGGATTTTTGCTCATAAGGAGAATTCAGATGGTTCATTTGCCCGACATAAAGCGCGGATTGTGGGTGATGGTAAGACTCAGCATGTTGGTATAGATTGTGGTGAGACGTTTAGTCCGGTGGTTAATCCAACTACCATTCGCACTGTGCTTAGCTTGGCTCTTTCAAAGGCATGGCCTATTCATCAGTTAGATGTAAAGAATACTTTTCTCCATGGGGATCTCAAGGAAACAGTCTATATGCATCGGCCTTTGGAATTCAGGGATCCTAAACATCTTCATCATGTATGTTTGTTGAAGAAGTCCTTATATGGGCTTAAGCAGTCCCCACGGGCCTGATATACGAAGTTTGCAGACTATGTTTCGACTATTGGGTTCACTCACAGCATGTCGGATAATTCATTGTTCATCTACCATCGTGGTTCGTCATTGGCCTATATTCTGTTATATGTGGATGATATCATTTTAACTGTTTTTTCCGATGTCTTACATCAGTCTATCATGACCATGCTCAGCTTTGACTTTGCTATGAAAGACTTGGGGGTCTTGAGTTACTTTTTGGGGATTGTTGTCACTCGTCATTCAGATGGGTTGTTCTTATCTCAAAGAAAGTATGCAGGTGAGATCATTGAGAAGGTTGGGATGTCATCCTGTAAGTCCACTTCCACTCCAGTTGATACTAAGCCCAAGCTTGGTGCCGCGGCCGGCGTACCCTACGAGGATCTGACCCGTTATCGCAGTCTTGCAGGGGCCCTTCAGTATCTTACTTTTACGAGATCGGATATTACATATGTTGTCCAGCAGGTGTGTTTGTTCATGCATGATCCCAGGATTGAGCACATGAATGCACTCAAACGCATCATTCAGTATATTCAGGGTACACTGGACTATGGTTTGCATTTATATCCTTCCTCGACGTCCACACTTGTCTCGTATACGGATGCTGATTGAGGTGGTTGTCCAGACACCAGACGGTCTACGTCTGGCTATTGTATGTTTCTTGGCAATAACTTGGTCTCATGGTCTGCAAAACGTCAGTCGACATTGTCCCGATCTAGTGCCGAGGCCAAGTATCGAGGGGTAGCTAATGTGGTCTCGGAATCATGTTGGTTACGAAATTTGCTATTGGAGCTTCATTCACCTATTCAGAAAGCAGCCTTGGTTTATTGCGATAATATTAGTGTCATCTACCTTTCTGGTAATCCGGTTCAACACCAGCGCACTAAACATATCGAGATGGACATTCACTTTGTCCGCAAAAAGGTTGCTCGTGGTCAGGTACGCGTTTGCCATGTCCCGTCGATATATCAAATTGTCGACATCTTTACAAAGGGTCTGCACTCGGTCCTTTTTGAAGATTTTAGGGACAGTCTCAGCGTTCGAAGACTGCCCGCTATTACTGCGGGGGTGTGTTAAATATACATAATATACACACGATATACATGTGTATATTATGTATATTGTTGCTCTCGACTTCCTCCTCTAAACCGTATATGGTGTACATATTTAGGTAACATTGTAGTCTCCTAGTTTAGGTAATATTATGGTGTGGTGTAATTAGTATTGTACACTTACCATAATATTTGTATTACCATAATTGTATATTTAGTATACAAGTAGAATAAAGTTTTAGGAGTAGAATAGAAATAGGATTCTCCTATTATGAAAATATATAACTTGTACAAATACTTTTTCAATTAATATAAATAATTAAAAAATTATTTCTTTCAAATGAATTATGAAACTAAGTTGCCATAAAGGTGCTTGGATGCTTCACGTGGTATATCTACCAGCCTTGTCCAAAAAGTGAATTAATTTGATACCCCATTACTGCAAAAATATTTTATAGACGGGTAAAAGAAATTACTAAGTATATATTTGTATGGTCAAGTCTGTGTTCTTCATATCCCGACTCGCTATCAAATTGCCGATATATTCATAAAAGGTCTTTCGTGGATACTCTTTAATGATTTCAGGAACAGTCTCAGCGTACGGGAACCTCCCGCTAAGACTGCGGGGAAATGGTAGATTATTATGGAAATAAATGTAAATAATTTATATTTATTAGTAAATATTCTTAGTATAGTAGTAGTATATTTTTATCATAATGTAGCCTTATTATGGATTGTAAACTTGTATATATTATGACATTATGGAATGAAATGATTACAGAAAATATTTCCTTCACTTTTCTTTTACATGGAATTTATAAAAACCTAGCTCACATAATTCAATTTGCTAAATTTAAATATTAATGGGCCAAAATTTAATTTTTAATTGCATGTTGTAATCTGTATCTTTTAACTCTTCGTGATATTAAACTAAACCCATAAAGTCCATATAGGACTTATTCATTGAGTTACCTAAATGACAGTTATCCTCTATTTTACGTGTATCCAGCAATTCTTTTCCAACATTTTCACATATTTAACAACGTAGTTTCTTAGTGTTTGTGGTAAAGAAAGCTCAGCTATCAATTCAACATCATAATTTTGTATATGAATATTGCAATTAGAAAGTTATTTATTTTCTTTGTATTTTCTTTGCGCCCTACTATTTCCACTATCAATTCAGAGGCTATTTACAGAATTTAGTGTAGGAAATTAAATGGCCGAGTGTCCCTAAATTATTGAAAATAAGGCAATTACATACTCTGTTTGCTTTTTGTCACAAAAACATTGTTACAGTTAGTCAAGTAGAGCAAATATGCCAGTGAACTATTAGAAATAAAGAAATCAAGCTCCCATTTTGCTTTTTATCACAAATTAGCCTAGTGCTGCAACATTTTTCTTCTTCCGAAAATGAAAGAAGCATGAGCTTTTGGATTGAGAGAGATACAAAAGAAGAAAAGAGTAAAAACAAAATTAGGAAAGTGGGATATGCAAACCCAAGAGTGTAGTTTAGTGGGTCAATGAAATGCAAATTTAAGGACGTAGCCGATTGATTAATGAAACAGGTTAAGAATTATGAGTTAGTACGTTCAAATTCCAACTATGGAAAAAATACTAGATGATTTCTTTTTATCGGTCCAAATTTTGATGATTAGAGTTGTTCAATATATACATGTGTTGATGGAAGACAACAGATGAGCAAACTGACTCGAACATCACGATTATTAGAATAAAACAAAATAGGAAGAGGGGGCAGTGGAGAAGCCAGGATTTTACTAAGAGGGTTCAAAATATGAAAAAGAAAATACACGAAGAAGTCAATGGGATTCACCAGATACTATATATATACATGAAAAAAAAATTAACAATAATTTTTTGCCGAAGGATTTTCGAATGAATATCTTGCTTCTACCTGGCTCCGCCCCGGGAGGGAGTGGGTGGGCGGGGGACTTAGTGGAGGGAACAGAGTTGAAGAAAGTTGGAGTGGAAGCAACGGAAATTCAGAAAGATGACGCGTGGGTCCAAATAACCAAACTAGGACTATGACTCTTTTCATTTGCCAATTTCCCCCCTCTTATATTTACTCTCATTTGCCCCCCTTCCCTCTCCCTTTCTCATACTATCAAAATTCAATTTCCCCCCATCTCTTTCTTTGCTCTGTTTTCTCTTTGTTTGACAATATATACAATTGAAATTTAAACCGCTTGTTTTTTACCAAACTAAAATCTGGGTATTGATTAAATACCTATTTTATGAACTGGGTTTTCATTGATTTTTAGTTTCAATACTCATTACATTTTCCAAACCATTTCTAATTATATTCAAGAATTGAGTTTATTGACTCTGAACTCCAAGAGAGCGAGCGGCGAATTGTGAGGCTAGTGACAATGGCTGCACCAGAGGAAAGTGGCAAATCAAGGATAGCAATGGGACAAGAACAAATGGATTTTGATGATAATACCTTTGAAAGACAACAAAGGAGGCCAGTTTTTGAAGAAGCTTCCATGTCTGACAGGAGTTTCAAGAAAATCAAAAGTCCCGAACGCCAACAATCCTCTGCTTCTTACTCTCATCAACCGCTTTTAAATTCCTCTGTTCCTTATAATAATCTCACATCCATGGCATATCCTCCTCCTTCATCATCATCGTCATCATTATTTTCTCCTCCTCCTTCTTCTTCTTCTTCTTCTACTACCACTTCGAGGCTCGTTTTTCCTTTTGCCTGTGACGGGACACAGCAATTGGGACCAAACACGATACCTCTGTTTCACCCACATCATCAAACTCAGCAGCAAATGATCTCGTTTTCACCTCATCAACAATGTCTTTACCCTCCGTATTTTGCAGGGGAGTTAGGACCATCACAGAATCAACAGCAGCTGTTGCAGTATTGGAATGAAACGCTAAGTTTAAGTTCAAGGGGAAGAATGATGATGATGAGCAGATTGGGGCAAGATAGCAGGGGATTTTTTAGGCCTCAGGTAGTACAACCTATTTCCGCCACGAAGCTATACAGAGGAGTGAGGCAGAGACATTGGGGAAAATGGGTAGCTGAAATTCGTCTCCCTCGTAATCGGACTCGTCTTTGGCTTGGTACTTTTGACACTGCCGAAGATGCTGCCATGGCTTATGACCGCGAGGCGTATAAGCTTAGAGGAGACAATGCTAAGCTCAATTTCCCCGAACTTTTTATTGGTAAAAACAGAGGAAAAGAAGCATCTACAGAGCCTAATTCATCTCCGTCGTCTCCCATTACCCATCAAGAAACTTCAGTTTCGGTGCAAGGCCTCCAGTTGCTGCCTATAAATACAGAACTACTGCCCCCACAGCCACCACCGGAGGGGGATAACCACAACGAACACTCGGGGATGGGATCGAGCGAGGTGACAGATAGTGATGAAATTGAAGGGAATTTTGGAGTATTAGAAGGTTGTGCATCATCATCATCACAATCAACTGAATTAGTATGGGGTGAAATGGCTGAAGCATGGTTCAATGCAATACCAGCAGGTTGGGGTCCAGGTAGTCCAGTTTGGGATGATTTGGATTACACAAATAATAACCTCATGTTTCCACCTAATCTTCCTTTTGAGAATTTCCATCACCAGGAGCCTCATAATTCTGATCCTCATCAGCATCATGATAACACTAATAGAGATAATCCATCTTCACCTTCATGTCCCATGAGGCCTTTCTTTTAGGTTCAACTTTTCCCTTGTGACAGGAGGTGACCGGTTCGAGCCGTGGAAACATCCTCTTACAAAAATGTAGGGTAAGAAATAAGCCCTTGTGATCCGGCCCTTTTCCTAGACCCCGCACATAGCGCGAGCTTAGTGCACCCGGGCTGCCCTTTTTTTCTCCTACATTTGTCCATTAGGATTTAGGTGTTACATACCATTTCAAGATTCACACCTCCCTTTGGCCATATAGGAGATCTTTTTTTGACATAGTCTCCTGGGATTCATTCACCGGTTGAATCTTTCTGGCCAGGCCCGTGCGTTATACGCCATCTTTGCTCATCTCTTTTCCAATTGTTGCAGTTTTTAGAGACTTTTAACTCTTTACTGTGCCATCTTTGGATCCTCTTCTACTTGATACACCATACTTATCATATATGCAACAATTGGCTGCATATTTAAAGCCTTTCTTGCAGTGACAGTTTTACTTCTTACATATGTATTACATTTAGTGAGATCATATGCTAGTTTCATCAGCACTTAGTTGGTTTTGCTTATATATTTTCTCATTTGCAGTGTTTAATTTAGTGCAGTAGTTGAATTGCCTTAGCATTAACGTCGAGGGAGACTGTTTTATGATCTACTCTTGACGATTCCTCCATCACGAGCTCAATTTTTTATTTGCGAGGATGGAGGAAATGGAAGTGTGTGTATATGTAGTGATCTTCACTTCAGATCTATATGTTGTAATTTGTTTGTTGTTGTTGTTGTTTTTATGGCAGATATTAATGCAGCAGCATTTTGTTACTCTTTTGAAGTTGATATATTTGTCCTTGTTCGGAATGTAGTGTGCAAGAAAAAGTACGTAATTTGTAACAAGCATGGCCACAAAGCAAAACATGCTTGTCCTGTAAAAGGGTGTTAAGTAATGGTTTGCTCGACATTCAATAAATGGCCATAACAGTCTAGATTCATGCGTGGCATTAGCAAAACATTCACTTTTAGTGTTTCGTTTCCTTTCTTGTTCCTCTATAAATATTGATCGGCCTGTATCTAGAGTTTTAGCTACGGGTTCGGCAGAATCCAGTAATTCGGTTAAAATTTTGTATTTATATTAAGAAATTCACTTAATATAAATAAATAATTTATTCAAAATCTAATAAATTGTCTTTTTTAGAATTCAAAACCTACGACTCAAAATTATGGATACTCTGAATTAATGATGGTGATGGACACACCTTCCAATATGCTAAGCAAATTCTGCTCACCACGTTTTTTCACGAGCAATATCATTAGTATATGTGATGAATGGTTAATAGCCTGTCTTAAACAAACAACATGGCTCTTCCTCGACAGATTTTGTACTTTACTCCAAACATTTTTAGATGCCTGTCTTTCTTTTGCCAAAAAAATTAGGGTAGTTTGATATGGACTTGCAGGAATCTAGAGTAACTTTGACCTAAATCTTGTATTTGTGAGTAACCTAATAAGCAAAAGGTTTGTTATCTAGAACCCATAAACTTAAGATTCTGAATCCACATCTGACCTCGCTCATTCCGAGCAATAAGCCTGGACCCTCGTCCCATTTTGATAAAATCAAGATATGGACGAGAATTTAGAGAGACAATAACAATGGGAGAATTCTTTATGTTTTTCATTCATCATAACGACCTCCTTATATAGAGGTAAAATATTTTTTTTTCTAGTCTAATAGGGTAAAGGGTAACCCTATTCTAATAGGACTACAAATCCTATATTACCATAATTATCGAATCCTATATTACCGTAAATAGACCTAACCTATTCTAATACCCCCTCAAGTTGGAGCATGAGGGTCTCGAATGCCCAACTTGCCAATTAAATATCCATGTTATAATTTGCCTAAAGCCTTTGTAAATACATCGGTCAATTGCTCAGTGGCTGACACATGAATGGGAAGTATTATTTCGGATTGGAGCGCGTCCCGGACATAGTGACAATCGACTTCAATGTGTTTAGTCCGTTCATGAAACACCGGATTTCGCACAATATACAGTGTTGCTTGACTACCACAATACATTTTTACCAGAAATTTATGTTCAACACCCAAACTATGTAAAATTTCCTTTAACCATTTCAACTCACAGACTGTCATTGCCATTGACCGATATTTCGCCTCTGCTGATGAGCGAGAGACAATGTGTTGTTTCTTGATTGGGATGTTGTCCTTTATGGATGCATTCTCTTGATATAACCAGATCAAGATGGCCGAGGAAGACAGAGACTGAAGAAGAACGAAACGAAGTGAGAGGCCGGGGGGCAGGAAAAAGAGTCGAGTCGATCATTTTTATGATGCGGGTGAATTTTTTAGGGATATAAATCAACCGGTAAGTGATTTTCGAGTCAACAGACATCCGGCCCAGTTCAAATCACACTATCCATATAACTGGAGATCACAATCTTTTCTCATCACAATGTCTTGTCCTGGGTTCTTCTTTAAGTATCACACCACACGGAGAGTCGCGTTTCAGTGTGCTTTCTTTGGCTGCTGCATGAATTGGGATAGAACATGCACGCAATGCGCCAACTCAGGTCTCGTGAAATTGAGGTATATTAGTCTACCGACCAGACATTGGTATAGTTTCAGATCTCCTAAAGTAGCTCATTAGCCAATGCCAAATCGTGATTCTGTTCCATAGGAGTATTAATTGGTTTAGCTCCCAGTAAACCGAACTCAGAGATTACATCCAAGGCATATTTTCGTTAACGAAGAAATAACCCAGTTGTTCCATGTGCAACTTCAATTCCCAGAAAGTACTTTAGAGGGCTCAAATCCTTCATGTAAAACAGGTGCGGATATAGTCTTTGAATCGTTCAATGACATTATGGTCATTTCTAGAGATAATCAAGTCATCCACATAGACTTAGACGTTAAGTCGCATACCTCCCCGGTGCATAGTGAATAGAGAATAATCAGAGTACGACTGTTTGAACCCATATTTTATCAAAGCACTTGATAATTTCACAAACCAACACCTTGAAGCTTGCTTCAAATCATATAAAAAAATTTGGAGTTGACATACTTGCCCCAGATTAGGAATACGAAATTCCGGAGGCAATTTCATATACACTTCCTACGTAAGCTCACTGTGTAAGAAAGCATTATACACATCCATCGAATGCAACTCCTAATTCTGCGTAGCCACAATAGCTAGGAAGGTCCGAACAATTACTACCTTAGCAACCGGAGAAAAATTTTCATTGTAGTCAATTTCTTCCTCTTGTTTATTTCGAAAGTTGACCAAATGAGCTTTATATACTTGATTTTATATACCCATCTATATTCGAGTGCTTTCTTATCGGGTGGAAAAGTTTCTTGTATTCATGTTCCATTATCTTCTAATGCTTGGATCTCTTGCCGCATAGCTACTTTCCAATATTTCTTTTCCATTACCTCCGAAAAGATTTTTGGTTCGGTTCCTGTGATAATTGCTGCAACAAAACCTTTGGTGTTGCGGGAAAAAATTATCACATGACATATAGTTAGATAAAGGATAAGGTGCACCGGAACATTGCTGAGGATCGGCAAGATGAGTTGATAGACTTTGTTTCTGGAAAGGTTTAGTGACGTAATCGCGTAGTCGGATCGATTCATGCTTTTGACATTTACCTCGATCCAGTTGTTCGTCCATGTGCATTTCGTTGGTATGGATACCTTGCGGATGTACTTCCTCCATGTTATCTCTATCCAAATCGGCATTTATCCGGTCTAAATCCTAATGATCTGTAGGTTCGGCATTCGGTATCTATACTCCGTCCATCTGAGTTTCGTTCGTATTTATATTATCAAACATGTCTTCTTCAAAATTGTGTTGGTTTATTCCTCCCTCCGTTCGTCCACGTTGACACAACTTTGTTCCTAAGATTCTCCTCCGTTTGATATTGCTTATATGATATCGGTTAAGATGCTCGGTCTTACAATGATGGGGAACTTAGTCTCATAGAAATTCACATAGCTTGAGATCAAATATTTGCATTTCTCTAAGTCAAACAATCTCCAACCCTTCTTTCCGTAGGGGTATTCCAAGAATACACACCTACGACTACGATCCTCAAACTTGTCTGTCGTTCTTCCCTTTGTGTATGCGTAGTATAGTGACTCTATCACCTTTAAGTGATCATATCGAGGCGCATTCCTGTACAAAATTTTATATGGGGTTTTTCCATTCAAAATTGAAAACGGTGTTGTATTGATCAAATATCCTGCAGTCAAAACATATTCTCCCCAGAATTTAATCAGAAAATAGCCCTGAAATCTCAATGCTCGCGTCACATTAAGAATGTGACGGTGTTTTCTTTTGACTTTTTCATTCTGCTGAGGTGTCCCTGTGCAAGATATTTTAAATAGAATTTCATGTTCGAAGAAGTACGTCTTCATACATGTGAACTCCCTTCTGTTATCACTTCTAACTATCTTCACCCTTTTTCTGAATTGCCTCTCCACAAGAGCGAAGAAACTTTTTCAAGGTTTAAGATACTTCTTTCTTATCAACTAAGAGAAAGATCCACACGGCTCGTGAACGATCATCCACAATAGTAAAAAAATATGAAGCACCACAAGAGAAATGAGTTCTATATGATCCCCATAAATTGCAATAGATCATCCCAAACGTATCTCAAACAATATTATCACTTAAAGGAAAAATGTTTCTCGTTTGCTTTGCTTGTTGGCATACATCACATTCTCTATCCAATCTATCACCACTCTCATTTAAGCCTAATGTCGTAATAGACTTCGTTACTTGTGCTTAAGGATGACTCAACCGTTTGTGCCAAAGATCAAACCAATTAACTTCCTCTGCCTTCATAGTATGTATCAACGGCACATTTTGAAAATAGCAAAGTCCATCTCAACGCTCACCCTTTCCAATCAGCTTCCTCGTGGTGGATTCCAGTATAACATACATAATTCTATTAAATGTCACATCACAATCTAAATAATCAACTAATTGTGATACAGAAATAAAATTGCATGTCAAATCCGAAACATAAAGAACATTCTTCAATCATATTTTGTCATTCAGTCTGGTTGTTCCTTCTTTATAGCCACCAAGCTACTTCCATCCGGAAGACCAACCGGACACTTAGAAATAACTCGCTTATTGCTCAGTTCCTCCGTATTACCTATCACATAGTTGGTAGCTCCAGGGTCTATGATCCAGAATGAATTTTTGTTCTTACCATGCATCTTTCCCTTCGGGTTTATTCTCTGAGAATTCAACATGTGAATCACAGCTTTCCGTATCTCATCACTCAAATGGTGAAGTCATGTGCCACCTGTGTTCACCAATTCTATCTCCGCCTGAGTTCCTTATTTTACAACCACGGTGTTAGCCCGGTAGTTGCCTCTTCCACAATCGAATCTCGGTCCACCTATCTGTTATTGTTGTTGTCGACGTCTTCTTTCTCTGGTTTTCTCGTCTCCTTTTTTATTTCCTGGCCATCAATCTGAATAACCAAATGAATCGAAAACATATGTCTACAATGTGTCCGGATCTTTTGCGATGTGTACAGAATGCACCACCATTTTTTTCTTTACCTTGGTCACGGTAAGGGTTTCTTTCCTGTACGACAAAAGCCATGGTTTTACTCCGGTCCTCTGTTTTCTGTGTGACTCCTCTCACACGTTGTTCTTGCATCGATCTTGAATAGATCTTGTTTAATGATGGCAACGGTTCCTAGGCCAGTATGTTCGACCTCACCGTTTCATATGTTACCTCATCCAATCCCATGAGGAAAAGATGCACTTTTTCTTCTTCTCTTTTGGCTTCTAGGACCGTTCCTAGATTGCACGTGCACTTTCTGCATGTACAAGTTGGGTTCTATTCATAATTTACCAATTCCACCCACAACTTAGTGAATTTTTTATAGTAATCCACTATGGTCCTTCATTTTTGCTTGCACTCCGCTAGTTCCACCTTTAGTTATTGCATCAGCGGGCCGTTACTAATAGTGAACCGCTCTCGGATGCTCTTTCATAATTCTTCCGCTTCCTCTTTATGTGTAATTGTTGAGCGAAACGTCGATTCCATGGTGTTGCTAATCCACGACACCAACAATGAGTTTATAGTCCACCAATCTTCCAAGTCCGGCAAAGTCCGGTTTTTTTATTGTACCGTCAACGAAGTCGAACTTCTTTCTTGCTCTTAGGGTTGTCCTCATTGATCTAGCTCATTCTTTATAATTTTTCCCCTTCAATTGGACTTGTGTCACACCCCAATTCCAGGGTTATCATTCGACGTAATGTCGTAGGGAGAGATTATTTTTCTTTGGGTTTTATTTTCTTCACTTACAATTCCTTTGTTGGTATCGCCGGTTTCTTTACCTTCACCTGTCATTGTTTTAGGGGCTTTGTGTTCTTTTTAGCGTGGATCTGATATCATGTTAAAATCGAGACATGGACAAGAATTTAGAGAGATAAGAATAATGAAAGAATTCTTTATATTTTTCATTCATTATAATGACCTCCTTATATAGAGGTAAAATCCTCATTTTTCTAATCTAATAGGGTAAAGAATAACCCTATTCTAATAAGACTACAAATCCTATATTACCATAATTATAAAATCTTATATTACCATAAATAGACATCACATATTCTAATACTTTTGGTATAAACGCTATGGCCTAAGCCTCTGTCTTATAAAACATTATTGAACCTTCACTACCTCGGATTCAGACAGTACACACATACATACTATTAACGAATTTTTAAAAAAATATATGAATATATTAGGAAGTGCATCCACTTTTTTAAATCTTAAATCCGAGTCTGTTGGTAAACATCACTCGAGCATCTATGGGAAAGAAGCATATTCGTTGGATTAACAAAAAAAAAGTCAATCCATATAATAATATGTGATTAGCACACTTTTTAGTCCTCAATTAAGTTGTTAATCCATTGAGGGGGGGCCAGTCGCCGGCCCATGAAATCATCTTAATTTCGCAGTTAGAACGTCACAACATCAGTGCAGCCTATGATGAGAAAATGATAGCTTACATTTGATGACATGGAGCGGCCAGCCTATTATCTCCACAAAATAAAATTAACTCCCCTCTAATTTATTAATGACCTTGTTACCTATCAAACATGGCGTTGTCCTTTTAATATCTGATTTTAAAATATGAATTTAACTTGTATATACTGATATCATAATGAATATTTATATTAATATTTATAATATCAGTGTATCTTAATTTGTTATTAATATTCATCATTTGATAAAGAAATGGAAGATTTCGGGTTCAACCCAAAAGTCAGTTCATGATGTGCAAATTTATTAGGACCATATTAAGATAAACTCACCACCTCCTGATAGGGAACTCAACACTTCCCCTCCTCCCCCACTCTTGCCCGCACATGACGGAACACCTAAAGCACATATGCGCTTGATAAAAAATGGATATTGAGTCTAACTCAACCTCAAAAGTTAACTCATAAAATAAGGATTGTTCACGACTAAATAACATATTAGGCCATGATCAAATTATTTTGTGGATTGAATTTCGCTCCCCCACGTCCTGACTTTTTGGCAACAATTCACCCATGTGGAACCCAACATCACTTAAATAATATTAGTATTCAAAAGTTAAAACTCTTGAAATATACACATAAACATTAACATAAGATTGTATATTTAAGAGCGATGCCAAAAACAAAATCCAAGGGCGCGGCAATATGATTTTGATGTTAACAAGCTTCGAATTTATTCGGCAATTAATCATCCATAAACATAGGACTATATTCATTCATTGAGATGTTTGACTTTGTTTTCGTAGTGATTAGTTTTAAATATAATTAATTCATTTGATAAGAAAATGGTCGAGAGGAACCAAATAAAAACATCCAAAGTCCACAATATTGTGATAGAAAAATAGTGTTCAAAGAACTTGTTCTGCAAGGGAATAATATGTCATCAGAGAAGTCATTCTAAAACAATTCTGATAGAATTTTGATATCATTAGTGATCTTGTACATCTGTAATTATGGTAGTAATATTTTATATTAGATAAGTGTATATTTGATTTCCGTAATTATAGCCTAGGATGACTATTGTATATCATGTATATAAACCATTTACATTAATGAAATCAGTAAGGAATTATTCTCTTTCATGGTATCAGAGTCAGGCCCATTCCAGTTCTATGTTCACTGATGTTGGGTCCTCAAATTGTGTTATCCACGCTCCAGTTAACGGGGTCTGCGCGTGCGGGGGAGTGTTAAGAGTCCCACATCGGAAATGAAATGGGAACATGGACGCATTGTGCGTTACATTCTGGGCACTCTTGATTATGGTTTACACTTATATCCATCATCAGTATCTACTCTCATGTCGTATACAGATGTTGATTTGGGGTGGATGTTCAGACACCAGACGTTCAACGTCTGGTTATTGTATGTTTCTTGGTGATAACGTGGTGTCTTGGTCGGCTAAACGCCAGGCTACACTGTCGTGCTCTAGCGCGGAGGCCGAATATCGAGGGGTCGCCAATGTGGTGTCTGAGTTCTCTTGGTTGTGTAATCTCCTCTTAGAGCTTCATTTTTCTATTCGGGAAGCTACTTTGGTCTACTGCGATAATGTTAGTGTAATATATCTCTCGGGGAATCCTGTACAACATCAGCGCACTAAACATATAGAGATGGATATTCACTTTGTTCGAGAAAATGTAGCTTGTGGATAAGTCTGTGTCTTGCATGTCCATTCACGTTATCAAATTGCTGACATCTTTACTAAGGGTCTTCCCTTAGTTTTGTTTGAAGATTTTAGGGACAGTCTCAGCGTACGACAACCGCCCGCTATGACTGCGGGGGTGTGATAGAATATACACCGTATATTCTTGTCATATCATTAGTGATCTTGTACATCTGTAATTATGGTAGTAATATTTTGTATTAGATAAGTGTATATTTGATTTTCGTAATTATAGTCTAGGATGACTATTGTATATTATGTATATAAACCATTCACAATAATGAAATCAGTAAGAAATTATTCTCTTTCAAAATCCAAAAAATACTATACTTAATACCAATATAAAAGAGAATAAAATGAACAATGAAAATTAAAATAAATGGAAGGACAAATACAAAGCTAATATTAGAATTAGGGGCTAATACATAAGGGGCTGAAAGGTTCACCAGTGATGTCCTCATGGTAGTTGTTCTGCCTTTGTATATGGGGAAGCTAACTGAAATACCCCAAACAAACTAATTACCAGTTGTGCTCCTCGGTAAAAACTATTTACCCGACATATCTCTTCGCCCAAAATTCTTTCTTTGTGATACCATTGCAGTATATTTTGTATATCAGGATGGTATCATGAAGGATCAAGAAAAAGACTATAGTAGTTTTCCATGATACTATCTCAGTATATTTATATACCACGATGATATCATGATCCTAAAGAGTGTCTTATTGAAGGACTGAAGCAGCCCCCATGATACCATCAAAGTATATGTATATAAGACAATGGTTTCATAGAGTTTTTTTTTTTTTAGAAAAGTGTGTCTTTTTTTAATAAATGAACTAATCATCCATGATATACCATCTCAGTATATTCATATACCACGATGGTATCATGCAGGACAAAGAAAAGGACTGAAGCGGTCTTTCAAGATACCATCTGAGTATATTTATAGACCATGTTGGTATCATAATTGGGGAGGGAGGGAGCATCTCGGATAAATAGTTTTAATTTTTTTAGGGGGACATAGAAAATAAAAGGGGTAAAGGCGGGTAAATAGTTTGGTTTATGGGGTATATGTGATGTTTTCCCTTTAAATTTCTCTTTTCCAAATTGTAAGCATTTTCTTGATCTATTTTCCTTCTATTCGTTCATCCTCTTTGGTATAACTTTCAATATGCTGTTAAGTTTTAGGTACCATTTTGCCCATTCCTGCTCAAACTTAACTCTTTTATGTATTAAAGATCAAAACTTTAGTAAAATTACTTGCTTGAACTCTTCATATTATCATTCATATGTATACCCTTTTAGGCATAGTTTGAAGGTTTCTACTTTACGAGGTATGTGAATTAGTGTATATATATAAGGAAAACATCACTTATACTTCATAAACCAAATTATTTACCCGCCTCTACCCCTCTTACTTTTCATGCCCCCTAAAAAAATTAAAATTATTTACCCGATATGCCCCCTCCCTCCCCAATTATGATACCAGCATGATATATAAATATACTCAGATGGTATCATAAAAGATTGTTTCAGTCCTTTTTTTAGTCCTGCATAATACCATCGTGGTATATGAATATACTGAGATGGTATATCAAGGACGATCATATTCGTAATTCAAAAAAGACACACTTTTCTCGAAAAAAAATTCTATGATACCATTGTCTAATATACATATACTGTGATGGTATCATGGAGGGATGCTTCAGTCCTTCAATGAGACACTCCTCAGGACCATGACATCATCGTGGTATATAAATATACTGAAATGATATCATGGAAGACTACTTCAGTCCTTTTCTTGGTCCTTCATGATATCATCCTGATATATAAATATACTGCGATGATATCACAAATGAAAGATTTTGGGCGAGGGAGTATGTCGGGTAAATAATTTTTGACGAAGGGGTAAAGCGGTTAATTAGTTTAAAAGGGGCATGGGGCGGATAATTAATTTGTTTTTGAAGGATATTTCAGTTAGTTTCCTAAATTTATAAGAGTTTGTACATGCCCAAGAAGGCTTTCCCATTCTATGATTGGTTATATCCAGAGGCCTTCAAGGCCCGATTTACACAAATAATCTCTTTTTAGGTCATCATTCAAATATTAATCTGTCTTTAAATATATTGTGAAAACAAAGCTCTTGGAACTGACAAAATATTAGACTATGGTCTAACAATTATAAAATTTAGAACGTGGTCTAATGTTTCACAAAAGATTTTCAAAGACTATTGTCTAACAGCTATAAAGTTTAGAACGCGGTTTAATGTTTCACATAAGATTTTCAATTTGTTCAAGAGATCTTTAGATCGTGATCTAAAAAGTTGATAAATTACAAAAGAAATAAAAAGAGAGTCCATTTAACATTTGTTCCAAAATGGGAACCAGCAAAAACTTCTGGCGTTGAAGTTCATGTGTTAGTTGGGCCTCCTTATACAACAAATGTAGGCCTCTGAATATTTTAGGCCCAGCCCAATTCTATCAGCATATGCTGGTAGTAAATATCAAGGAGAATCCAAACTCAAAACATTGATAAGCTGACATGGCATCTCCAGATTACTCCCATTAGCACCTTATCCTTGCTGAAAAACCCATTATCCTTCATTTCCTTTACAAAAGCCCAAATATCTCAAAACCACTGTCTAGTTCTAAGTTCTAACTATTAAAATCAACAACAACCACCCCCCAACACCTTCACAAAGAGTTCAGTGAAAGTTAACTTTTACCCCGCAAGGGTAGCCAAGTTGGTGTAGCAGTAGAGCGCAGGACCGCAAGGTCACGAGTTCGATCCCCTGCATAAACCTTCTTGGTTGAGCCTATCACACATGGCTTGCCAAGTGTGGTTAATCGGCTGACGTGATTTGCAGGCTATTGCGTCAGTCCGGGGTTTATCCTGTGCGCACTCGAAAGAGTAGCGGCTGCGGGTTCCAAACGGGTCCTTAGTGTGCAAGGTGTTAAATAACTTTCTGCTGAATGAAAAAGTAAATTATAGCCCAAGAAGCACAATTAGAGTCTCTTCTCTTCATGAAAAGCTATTTTAGGAAGTCAAATTACACACCAGAGTAAGAAAAGCACAATATATTTCAAGCTGCAAAACAGCACAACTATCTGAGAGTATCAAACAGCACAATATACAATTGATGAATTTTAATGTCTTGGTTACTCCATTTCAAGCAAAAACATATTTATGACCTTTCTCTTGATTCACCTCTTTTGTTGCTTGACTGCTGGTTCATCAAATCATAAATAAAACGAACACCTCACTAGAGCAAGAAAATAACATATCGCCTTGACGGAAATGCCAATTGTGCAAATACCTGTCTTTCAATAAATAAAGGCCAAGTTTTTTTAACCGAACATTCTTTCGTTGCATTTCTTTGACATTTCTCACTTGAATCCTATATAGAGAATGAAATAAACTAATATCCTGATGACATGCTACATTTTGCATATCATGTAATAGGAATTAGTAAAGAGAGTAGCAGTTGTACCTATTAGAGCACAAACAGCTGCTACAACTCCCGCAATCACCCAGTCCACCTCAAGACAGAAGAAAACCCTCAGGAAAGGTAATGTGATAATTACCGGAGCCTCCTCTGGTTTAGGACTAGCTACAGCAAAGGCTATAGGTGAATCAGGAGAGTGGCACGTTATAATGGCCTGTAGGGACTTCCTCAAAGCTGAGAAAGCAGCAAAATCAGTAGGCATTCCAAAGGAAAACTACACTGTCATGCATCTGGACCTCGCTTCCCTTGAAAGCGTCCGCCAATTTGTGGATACTTTCCGACGTTCAGGCAGGCCACTTGATGCGCTAGTCTGCAATGCTGCCGTATACTTGCCAACTGCTAAAGAACCAACTTTTACTGCTGATGGGTTTGAGCTTAGCGTGGGCACCAACCATCTTGGACATTTCCTACTTTCAAGGTTGCTGCTAGATGACCTCAAGCAATCAGATCACCCACAAAAGCGCCTTATAATTGTTGGCTCCATTACAGGTACTGGTCTGAAACTGAAACTCAAAGCTTATTCTCCCATATCCAGCATACTCCACTTGATTGGGTAACTAATTTGAAGGCACCTTCAGTAAGCTAGGGAAAAGAGTATCAAAGCTTTGCAGCTAGAATTCTACAAATTAGCATATTAATATTCTTTTTTGGTAAGTAATATTGCATGTGGCTGGCTATACACAGGATAGAGAATTGAGAAATTACACATATTTCATGATTCATAAAGTAAAGTAAAATGCTGGACTGCATGTGATGAAAGTATGATCAATTTCATAGATGCCCTACAGGAATAGGATAGGGACAAACACTTGTGCTCTTTGGCCTTCTGATGTACTACATACTTTTTAGACCTTTCTAGTGCTATTTTAACACAAATTATCCTCTCAAAAAAAATTGTGGGACAGCATGTGCTGCTCCTTATGAATTGTCTTATTAAGGGAAACCCAAGATGATTGAAATCTAATACTATAATTTTCTGAATCAGGAAACACAAACACTTTGGCTGGAAACGTGCCACCAAAGGCTAATCTTGGAGATCTACGAGGACTTTCAGGAGGGTTGAATGTTTTAAACTGCTCGCCCATGATTGATGGAGGACAATTTGAGGGCGCCAAAGCCTACAAAGACAGCAAAGTCTGTAACATGCTTACCATGCAAGAGTTTCATAGGCGTTTCCATGAGGAGACTGGGATTGCCTTTACTTCCCTCTATCCCAGCTGCATTGCTGAAACTGGTTTATTTAGGAATCACATTCCCTTGTTCAGGGATCTCTTCCCACCATTTCAGAAGTACATTACCAAAGGCTATGTATCTGAAGCAGAAGCAGGAAAGAGACTTGCACAGGTTAGTCAAAATTAGCAAACTTGGACACCTTTATCTGTAGCATTTTTACAGACAGATAGCATGTTTGGCCAAGCTTTTAAAATCAACTTATCGTGAAAAGTGCTTTTTTTCCTTTTCAAAAAGTACTTTTGGTGAGAAGCAATGTTTGACTTTGAAAAGCATTTTTGAACAGCAATTAATGTTTTGCCAACCTTTTAAAAAATGCTTCTAAGCTTATCTTCTCAAAAGTGCTTTTCAAAAAAGTACTTTGGGAGAAAAGCTATTTTTCTTTAAATTCTTAAAAACAGTTTCACTACTCCCTAAAAGCACTTATTTCGCCTAAAAGTTTGACCAACCACCTCACTTTTTCAAAATAAGCACTTTTTGGCCTCTCAAAAGCTTGGCCAAACAGGCTATGTATCATCAATTAGCGCATGAAGAATACCACTGAATCATCTGTGCTAAATTCAGGTAGTACGTGATCCAAACCTTGGAAAATCTGGTGTCTACTGGAGTTGGAACAGTACCTCCTCCTCATTTGAGAACCAGCTGTCAAAAGAAGCCAGTGATGCAGAGAAGGCACGCAAGCTATGGGAGGTCAGTGAGAAGCTTGTTGGACTGGCTTAAATGTGGCTTATTTTCCCATCTAAGTCAGGAGAAGATGTATATATGAGATCACCAAAGTTCTTCATTGAAATATTCTTGGTATTTGTTGTTTGATTAATTTCACTAACATATAGAGTTTTCAGGTAGGTAGGCAGCAAGTTCTTGTAATGATATATAAACATCTCAAGACCATATGCATAACATTTTCTAATGTTGGTCCAGTAACTCTAAAACTGGAGGTACCTGCCTAGAATTGATCAAACAAAGAGAATATGATCCATCATGTTATTTGCCAAATTAATATAAGAAGACTGGTAAATATCCATTATCCATTAAAGAGCTAAACATGCTACTTGTTACTATTCAGAATTTTCATTTGCATCCTTTTTCTTTTCTCAGATGAATGAATGTAGCACTACAAATGAATAAATCAATGAACAAATAATTTACGTACGAAAATACACTACCAAATTGACACGAACATTTCTGATATGTCAGTCAGTGATGTGATACAGAGTGCATGAGAAAAATTCCAATCTCTACACCAACTGGCCTACTACATACAGTGTAAACTATTCCCCTATCACAGTTCAAAATATCATCAATTCCCAGGACCCAGGTCCAACCTGAACTGCTAAAGAATTGAATGAAAACCTCAAGATACTAGATATATCCTAATACAAAAATATAACGCAATCCGTCTTATTTGAAGAATAGAAACTTACATTGCAATTACTCAGCAGGCAAAGCCATGCAACCACATCCTTTATTCTCTTCCAATAACCCATTTCTAGGCATGACTAGAATCCAAACTACCAAAAACCAAACTTAGAAGAACAGTTGATGATAAATGAAAGAAGCTGAAAACACTGAATATATATCAAATCCATATAACGAAAATATTGAATCATAGAGAACTAACATCTTCACTGTGTTCTTATATAAGCAGCAGAAAAATTACCACTATATAAGTTCAGGATCAAGGCGAAAGTTCACTGTAACAGTAAGCATTGCATACAACATTATCACTATAATATGAATCATTCAGAACATGTTCACCTTGTATTATATAAGCAGCACAAAAAATTACCATTCTATACTTCCAGGATCAAACAGAAATTTTCACTGCAGTAAGCATATAGAACAATCAGTAACCACTTCTCCATGCGAACCAAATTTTATTCATAGTTTTTGTCAAGATAAACACAAAGCTATTAGGAATGCCATGACCTAAGAGGTAGATAAAATCAGCTAGTTGCTAACAGTGAAAAGAACAGTAACCAAATACAAGAAAAAAGATAATCTCTTCGACTTACCAATTAACTTAGCACAGTTACTCATTTACTAAAACCTGAACAGGGTAGCACTAACCTACCAGCAGCTGAAGTTTTGGCCAAGAGTAGTACAAAATATGATTCAGCCACAGCGCCACCTTCCACATAATTTCAATTGCAAATGATATGATTATCCGAAATGTAAAACATCATGCAGCGTAAGCTTAGAAAGTCTACACCATAAAACGGTTATCAGCCCTCAGTATGGATAAAGTTCAAGATGACTCAATTAGAGTCACCTCCGTCTGGTTCTGTCAAATTGCTGAAGTATTTTTCACATTGGAAATTAATGAAGATGCTAATCCATACTATTTCTGCTAGAATATGACATATGTACCAAACAGAGTTTGTCACCCTATAAGTTAAAGGAAGTTAATGAAAAAGCTTCTAATATGAAGAGGAGATGTATAAGCAAAAGAGATGTTAGAATCATTTAATCAAATAAAATTAGGACAATACGATCGGTTGTTTGAAGAGAGAAATTGAGGAAGCTATGCACAGGTTGAGCCAGATCAAAGAAAAGTAGGGCTTCAGAATAAATTGACCTTCAAAAGAGGGAAAAAGATAAATGGAGAGAGAATCTAACCTAGTGGTCTGCCCAAAATCCGCTCATTGTAAGGTCCATTTTGCGAGAATCAGTTAAACTTATTTGTTATCTCTGATCCTAGTCCTTAAAAGGTTGCAAACTTTTAGATTATGTAGCTTTTCGCTTCATCAAAACTAAGTGATATTTCAGTTCCACCTAAGACAAGTTTGTAGCCCTCACGAAATAACAGCCATGAAGGAAATCAAAATGCAGAGACAACGCCACAACCTTACTTAGGTAGCTGAAAATAAACTACAGCATTATTGTGCTTCAATTGGAAATCGTGTTTCACTGACTCGTATCTGGGCAAGTTTTGAGCACTTGCTAAGGACTTACTCTAGTCAACTGCAAATTCTGGAGTCATTTTCCTCCATTGGATTAGATACTTATGTTCAGAAAGAGTCTCTTCATAACTGAAGGGGCTATGGAACAATAAAAACAAAAATGAAATAAACTCAAATGCCAATTCTGTTTTCGAATGTCGGAAACTATGTCGTCCGACACCAGTGACAATACTTTAGCAAAACAGAAAACTTTGAAGAGTAAATGCAGCGGAAATTTAAAGAACACAAAAGTTTTAATTTTTCACAAGTTATATACTCTTGCAGAAATGTGAGGTAAGGCTGCGTACAATAGACCCTTGTGGTCCGGCCCTTCCCCGGACTCCGCGCATAGCGGGAGCTTAGTGCACCGGGCTGCCCTATATATATAATATAACTTATGATGGTCAATGACCAAATGTATTGTATATATATTATATACAACTATATAATTCCTTTCTTTACAGATTTACAAGATAAAATGGAAAGAAATTAAAAGTTGAAGTCGCAGATGACTTCTGCCTGAAAAATCTAACTAAGTAGACATAGACAACCTCTCATTACAATCGCTCTATACAAAACTAATCTAGAATCTAAACAACAATTGTAATGTTTGACAGAATGTTGTTAACACACTCATGCAACACTAGTGATCCAGATTTCTGAGATGAAATTCCGAGAGCTCTCTTGTTATTTTACTTTCTGGTTCTGGATATCGATTATCTGCAGTAGCCTCTCTATTTATAGTAGAAAGTCTTCCTTGAATTGCACATCGATCGGTTGTGGAAGTTGAGGGAAATGTGGACTGCTGGTGGGATTGGTTGGAGAAGATCATGGAGTAATAATCTCACCAACTTTGGCTTGATCCTCACGACAAGCAACAGCTTTTGACTTAGTCCTCGCTCATTTTTTACTAGCTCCTTTTTACCTCATAGTAATATTTACACAAATATTACTGCATCGCGTGAAGTAAGGCAAAATCTGTTCAGAAAATATTAGTCTGAATGTTGTGCAACATTTGTCCCAACATACTTACACATTCATATCAATACTTGAGGAGATATATTTGGTCAAATGTCACAACACCAAATCCAACATTAACAATCTCCCCTTTTTGCCTTTCTTCACAAAACTCATTAAAATGTAAAGTTGACTTAGGATGTTGTCACAAATGTTGTCCGACATTTGTGATCAACACTTTCTAGGTCATGCTCCCCCTTAACCTATGATGGCATACAAGCAAACATGTGTATACCGATTCATAGGATTAGAAAAGAAAAAAATATGAGCACACATATCACATATCATCCAATATATACAAACCACAAATAGAAATATTCATTGTCAACAAATATCAATATCAATCCACTAAAGATCCTCATACAGCATCGACAACAAAGAATCTCCTCATTGCTCATCATACAAAGATCGCAGCCTTTCTACTCCTCGCATAACATCTTCAACTTCCTCTCAGACAAAGATCCTTTAGCTTCCTCCCCGTGACGCGATCATCTCCCTTTTTGTGAAGAAAGTCGCGTCATGAAATGGTCTCTAGCTTGTATCGGGCATTTCTTGCAAAGATCAACCTCCAAATCTGTTGGTTGATTTTTCCAATTTGATCCACAAGCCATTCTCAGACAAGGTAGATCGCCCTGGACTGCGTTGCCCAGAATGTTGGTGACATTTCTGGCAACATTTTCACTTTCAGCTTCCTTCTTCCAGGGCAAGTCGATGACTTTGTCCTTGCTTTTCAAAATTGCTTTGTTTACAGTGTAAAGCTCAGGAGCCTTCCCTAAAGTGTCTTCTCTTTTAGGCTCAAAGCCTTGGATGGTTAATATTTTGTAGATCAGAGAGGAAAAATGAAGGATTGAAGTTGATTATTTCTCAGCCAAGTTGGCAATTTGATGAAATATCATTTTTCTCAAATCAACTTTCAAACCTTTCCCAATTTTATACAACAGGGTGGCTTGTTCAGATGTCACACTTAACTCATTCAGTGAATGAAGCCAATTGTGAATAGCAATTTTGTGGAGGGTGGAAAACAGGGTTGTTAGTTTGGAGGCTGGACATCTAGGGATCCACTTCTTCATCATACCTCCAGTGAAATATTCAATCACTTCATCCCTATTGTCTATGACCTATTCTGCTTCTCTAACATTATCTCCAGCATAGCTAATATCTAAAGGTTCATCAAAACTTTTAAACACTATTGTTGTACATGGGTCTTCTGGGAGATTGGAGGAAGAGGATGGTTGTTCTATTTGTTGGGATCATTGTGCTCGGAAGCCTCCGTATTCATTGGAGGGCTTATGCTCATTGGAGTGTTGGAGTGGAGTGTTGGAGTGGAGTGTTGGAGTGGATGTTGGATGACATTTGTTCTGACATTGGTGATGTTATTGGTGAAAATTTGAGAGAGGGTTTTGAAAAGTTAGGATTTCTGATAGAGATTGGAGTTTGGTTTGGTGATTCCATCGGTTAGGTAGGAAGATGTATACCCGATGTGATTTTCCCTCCCCTTTTTTTATATTTTTATGGGAAAATTGAAAATGATAAAATAATAGCAAATGAGAGGAATATTTATATACATGGCAAACCTTTTCTTAGCAACAAAAATCTCTTATTTTTAGGTGTTTCAATTTTACACAATAACTTACACCTAAAATATTGGGATAAACATCACAGTAGGAATAAAATTTAATCTTATCATTTTAAATTTTGAAATTCTATTAAACAAGGCATATAATAGGGAGTAAAATCTGATATTTCAAAAATCAGATAAGAACAACATTCCAACACATATCACATTCTGAAAATGTCAACAACAATGTTAGCAACATTTTGGATGACACAGGTATTTTGATCCCACAAGAATTTTCAGATTGGGCAACAAACCAAGACACGTTTTATATGCACTTTATGAGTTTGACCACTGGACCATGTAACATTTTTCCATCGTGTCCTTGGTCTAATCATATAACACATTTAAAAGAATTTGTGTCAAAAATAAGAATACTTTTATGGTATTCTCAACTCTCTTTTGAAGCACTCGATACTCCTATAGAATAGGAACGGTATCTTTTCACAGGCTTTGCCCTTTTTTCACAGTTGCCAAATATTTGTAAAGGCTTTGCCTTATTTTGATACTCCATTTTTATGATATATATGTATATTTTTTTTATATCATCGCAGAGAACGGTATCACTTTGATAATATATTCTTATTGAAGAATCATGCGTGTGTGTCCAAAAGCTATGCAATATACAACAACAATAATCAGTTAGTGATATAACATAGGTAAATGTTAGATAACATTTCAGCCGACATTCACCAAAAATGCCTTTTTAGAGATTACAAAGACCAAGAGATTTCTTTAAACTAGAAAATCTCTCATGGTCCAAAGCTTTTGTAAAAATATCAGCTAGTTGATGAAGAGTGTCAACATGTTCAATTTGAACTAGCTGTTTTTTAACTAAATATCTTAAAAAGTGATGTCTAATATCAATATGTTTTGTATGTGAGTGCTGAACTGGATTTTTGAAAATATTTATAGCACTCCAATTATCACAGTACAAAATCAAAATATTGCTAGTAAATCCATAGTCGTCTAACATGTGTCGTAGCCATATTAATTGAGAACAACAACTTCCAGCTGCTACATATTCAGATTCAGCCGTTGAAAGTGAGACACAATTTTGTTTACGACTATACTATGAAACAAGGTTATTGTCAAGATAAAAACATCATCCACTTGTACTTTTTCTATCATCCACATCTCCAGCCCAATTCGAGTCACTAAATCCTATTAAGTTAGGATTAGTGTCTTTGGAATACCAGATTCCCAACTCACATGTGCCAGCAACATATCGAATAATACGTTTCATGGCATTTAAGAGGAACATTTTGGGACAGGATTGAAAACGTGCACAAACACAAACACTAAACATAATATCTGGGCGACTAGCAGTAAGATAAAGAAGGCTACCTATCATAGATCGATATAATGTTGGGTCGACATTTTCACCAACATTATCCTTACATACCTTCTGCGATGAACCCATTGGCGTTTTCATCTGTTTAGCGTTCTCCAAATCAAATCTTTTGACTAGATTCTTGGCATGTTTACTCTGTGAGATGAAAATTTCATCTTCACTTTGCTTTATCTGCAAGCCTAAGAAAAACGTTAATACCCTAATCATGCTAATTTCAAATGTCAATGACATAGCTTCAACAAATGAATTTAGGTACGACTGTGAAGTCGATCCAAAGACTGTCATCCACGTAGATTTGAGCCATTATAATATCTACACCGTGTCGTTTAATAAACAAAGTATGACCAGCTTCGCCACGGTTAAAACCAAATTCAAGAAAAAAGTTAGTTAAACGACCATATCATGCACGAGGGGCTTGTTTCAACCCATACAAAGCCTTTTTAAGCTTGTACACAGTGTGTGGATTGTAAGGATCTTCAAATTCTTTTGGTTGTTCAACATATACCTCCTTGTCTAGATAACCATTTAAGAATGCACATTTTACATCCATTTGGTGTAAAGTAATCTTCAGACAACAAGCAATAGCAAGTAAAAGTCTAATCGACTCGATTCTAGCTACATGTGCGAAGGTTTCATCAAAATCAATTCCTTCAACCTGAGTATAACCTTGTGCAACTAGACGTGCTTTGTTTCTAACAACTGTTCCCGATTCGTCTGATTTATTTTTAAAAATCCACTTAGTTCCAATTACATTTGTATTATTTGGACGTGAAACTAAGTCCCAGACTTCATTTCGAGAAAATTGTTCAAGTTCTTCTTGCATTGCTTGTATCCAGAAATTATCTTTTAAGTGTTTCTACAACATTCTTTGGTTCTAATGTAGATATAAAACAAGAAGTACTAACCTCTTGATATATGGTTGACATACACACATACCTTACCCGTGGTTCTTTGCCTCTTGTTCTAATTCCTTCAAAAACTCCCCCTATCACTTGGCTCGTTGGATGATTCTTCTTAATCCTTGATGAGAGGTCCCTACGAACTTGGTCTAACAATTCAGCACTTGACTCCCCATTTGTGGCCTCTGTGGTCTCTATTGTTGTTTCGGATGTTGCTTCAGGTGTGGCAACATTTGTGGCAACATCCGATTCTTCTACACTCTGTGGACTTTTCACTGTATCTATAATGTTTTTTTCAATAGTTTTCCTGAAACATCAGAAAGACCATCAAAGATAACATTTACAGACTCTTGTATAGTTCTGGATCTCAGATTGTATACTCGATAAGCATGATTATTTTGTGAATAGCCAACAAAAATTCATTTATTACTCTTAGAGTCAAATTTTGCCAAATGATCCCTGTCATTTAAAATATAACAAACACCCAAAAACATGAAAGTAATGCAAGTTTGGTTTCTTTCCATTTATAATCTCATAGGGTGTCATCTTTGTTCCTGACCACAAATACTCTATTAGCGATGTGATTAGCAGTATTCAAGGCTTCTGCCCATAAAAGTTTTGACAAATGTGTAGAACTAAGCATCACTCTAGCCATTTCTTACAATGTCCTATTCATCCGTTCTGCAACCCCATTCTGTTGAGGAGTTTTGGGGGCAGAAAACTCATGGAAAATTCTCTTTTTCTCACAAAAATTTGTAAATGAACTATTTTCAAATTATTTTCCATGGTCGGATCTAATCCGAAAAATATGAGAATAGAATAAATTTCTAAATTTAGAGTGCACGGTTTTAAACATGTCTAACGTTTGTGATTTTTCTTTCAAAAAATATATCCAAGAATATCTAGAAAAATCATCTACTATCACAAAGGAATACATCATGCCTCCTAGACTGTCTACTTCAACTGGACCCATTAAATTCATATGTAGCAATTGAAAACAGTGAGACGTACTTGAATGTTGTCCGTCGTGTTGGACAACATTATGAGAGACACGGGTTTGCTTACATTTCAAACAATCTTCGCAATTTTACCTTTATGGCTAAGTTTGGGTATACCTCTAACCGCTTCATATGAATTTTTCTAAATTACGGTAGTTGACATGCCCCAACTTTTGATGTCATAGTGTTGTGTCATCAACCTTAGCATTATTGCATGTTTCTCGTCTTACAACAAGATAGCAATTGTCACATGTTCTTGTACCTGTCATGACACATATATTTGCTTCATTCTTAACTTTACAGGCATTCTTATTAAATTTTACCTCAAGATCGTCATCACACAGTTGACTAATACTTATCAAATTAGACATTAAGCACTCAACGTGTAAGACATTTCTTAAGGTTGGAAATCCAGGAACATCCAAGATCCATTTTCCAATTATTTTGCTTTTACTGCCACCTCTATAAGTCAAATTTTCTATAGTTCTTTAAAAACCTTTTGTACCTGTCATGTGACGAGAACATCCACTATCAAAGTACCAAAAACCTGAAATGTTAGTTCTTAATGCAGTTATAGCAACATTACATGTTACATCCTTTTTAGGAACCCAAACTCTCTTAAAACATTTTTTACCTTTTGGCTCAGAAATGTTGTTTCGATTGTTATCCGGAATGTTGGACAACATTTTAGGAAACATTTTGCTCACATAATTTTGAAGTTTGAAACATTATGGTTTTAAGTGTCCAGAGGAGTTACAGTGATGACACACAAACTTCATATTCTTTGACATATATGAGAACCTATTATTCATCCCTTTTTCTTTTACAAAGCATATTTTTTCATATTTATCAAAGAGATTAGAGCATATGATTTTAAGAGAGTTTTCGTGCCTAATTCCTGCATGTGAAGGTTTACTAAAGTTGAGTATCTCATTCAATTTCGAAGTCCCCGTGTTAAGCTTGCGGAAGGTTGCTTCGACTAAATCCAATTTTGCACGGATCTTACCAAATTCAATATCCTTTTTGGTAAGTGCAACCTCAAGTCGGGTTATCGTGCCTTTTAATACTAAATTCTCATAGAGTTAAAGATTTTACATTTTTGTCAAGTTGCTTGGATTCTATGATTAAGGCTTTACAAATACTTTATAATTCATTAATCATATCATCTTTGCATTCAACTTGATTCATACAATCAGTCTCACTAACAGAAATAGAACCACTAAAGCAATTAACATCAGAATAGTTAAAGAATTCATACCTTTCGGATGTCGCTGGGGATGTTGATGTCGTTGCTGATATTGGAGCAAACGTCATGGTATCTGAGACAACATTGTATACGACATCTTCATTATCTGATAGTCCATACAAGCACAAATTCAAATGAAAAAAGCTCAACCATAATTCAGCATATTTGACCAAAATAAACATAATTAAGCATACACGTTGTAATTGGTTTAATGACATATATAACCCGAGGATCGAACTTACCGACGCCATTCGCGAAAAGAAGCACCTTCCTCACGCATCTCTGCAGGATCAGGAAGCAACGGTCCATCAGTACCAGACGAGAATATCCCATCTGTATCAGCTCCGAGATCGTACGGCTTAGATTGCACATCAATCCTTGATAATGACCGTCCGATGTCTCAAAAGGTGAACCATGATACTCACAATTAGGAGATGAAGCAAATCCACTATTCTCCTCCGGCGACTGCATGTTATCATGGTAGTAATGTTGTTGTTCTCCGGCGGAGAAATCGTCTATATCATACGGTATCGGTGGATGAACGCCATCGGCGGAGGGAATGTCGAACTCATAATGCTGGGAATGGTCGTAGTAGTGATCGTCGAAGGGACTTGTTGTCAACGGGATCTCTTCATCGTCGTTGTAGGTTTGTTCGAAATTCTCCATTTTGTTGCAAGGTATCTGATAAGGTTCCCAGTGAATTAATGTGTTTGTGTATTGTATATGGAAATTCATGTTGGTTGAGATTGGGATGAAACAAAAAGAGCGGCGCAATGTGGAAAAAGTCTAAATGAAGCATCTGTCCACTTGCTTGTATACTTCTGCTTTCAAACATGAGTTCATGTTCTTCCCCAAATAGAATTGGAGTACTTTTTTCTCCTTGTCATTGAAAGAACATTTACAGAGTTGGTAGCAGAATGAGTGGAAGAATGAATCCCCATGTAGCATCTTTTGCGCGGAAACAAGATTGAAATTTCTTTATTCTAATCCCTAGAATTACCAGATGCACTATGATTTTCCTTCCCATCACTTTATTACCATATTACACAAATTGAGGCAGGAGGATGGAAAAGGGGTCCTGAAAACAAAGTAGATAATTGAAAAAGGAAAGAATCTTGAAGCTAAGATGATCAGGGAAAACAAAAGAAACGGGTAATCTTAATTGAGAAATCAGAACCTCATCTACTAACACTACGTTTACATCTGGGAAGATGTCAAAGAACAAAACACAGTTCATTTTATTTTGTGAACTAATATCCTTACCTGAATCAATTCAGGTTGGGGCTTCTACATGTGATTCTTTCCTTTAAAGAAGACACATGCCCCGTCTCGGACACTGATTTTTTCTGTGCTTCTCACAATAAACAGGAGATTCAAATTGACCAAATGGGAACTGTTAGATTGTAGACTGTATCAGCAGTTGTAGATGGATGCATGAACCAGCCTCCTCGAAATCCTCCAATTCAAGCAATAGAATCTCTGTAAAGAATAATAAGTAATCACTGATTACCATACTAATCGCTTCATTATATGGACCCCAAATTCCTCAAGATCAATACCACTGCACAAGCTTTTCAACATCTCCAAGTTTCACTACACCTCACCTCCTTGAAAGTAGTCTCCCCTAGGAACAACAACTTTATCTGCTCCAATGATTTGCCTTTGTTTCTGGAACATGTGTATAGAAAAATGCAATAGAAACTGTGGAGATGTCCGAAAATATTAGGATGGTTCCACCAACAGTAACTGCACGGGAAACAGATAGAAAAGACATTGCAACTAGACGGCTGCACATTCTATTACCTACTGCCCCGAGGGCTGATGCTTGAGCACGAAGCCTTAATGGAAATGTTTCTGATGTCAAAACCCAATCCACTGGACTCATTCCAACCGAGAAGAAAGCTACATTGACGCAATCAAATAGTATTGCTAGTCCAATCCCGACTGATCCTCCTTTCAGTATGATGAGAGAGGCCCCTACGCCAAACAAACATATAGTCATATCCACCAGTTTATATGTTCTGGAAGACCGGAGAATGCATAGTTAGATACATAACCAAGTAGGATTCCTACATCTATGAAAATTTCAGGAAATGAGGTGAGAGAGCCTCAGGCAACAATTGGTTATATCTCGGCTATATAAATTGGTGCAATCATGACACCAAAACCTATTCCAAGAGCAGCTAAGAGACTTCCTATCATTAGTACTTCAAAATGAAGGAGCAACAGTCATTACTGCTGCACCTATTTGGAAAACAATAGCATCTCATCCAATTGTCCACTTTCTACCAATGGTATTTGATGTTCTTCCACCTGCTAAGCTACCCAGAACTGAAATTCTGCTCAAAACACCAACTAGAACTTCTTCTTGCACTTCTGTTATTTTCAGGTCTTCTTGATTAAGTAGGATTGATCCGCTCATGACTACTACATCTGAAAAATCAAGGCACGATCATCGGTTCAAGCCTCAGCAGGTCATTCACCCCTCCATGAAATGGCACACCAAGAGAGCTATTGATAATGGATCGACAAACAGACACATTGTAAGTCATGTATTAGAAATTACACAAGCTACATTGTGCATGTCTTGTAAAACGAGTAGAGAAGTTCAGGTTTCTGTGTTTTTTTAAATTCCTAGATAAAGTAAATTGCTTTCTCCATCAATAAAGAGATGGAGTACGAAGTATTAGATTCTGGACACTAAATGCAAACATGAAAATATTTTACATATCGAATTGCAGGATTTTACAGAGTATGCTTAGGCGACAAAACTTAAATTACAGTTTCTGAAGGGTACATTCCAGCAGAATTGACATGAATGTGTCATCTGACCTATTGTGAATGCTAAGTACCGGTGTAGGAGAGGCATTGAACTTATCTGACACCTGCATAGTTTTTTACTAAAATGCTTGTGAACATGTGGCCACATCCTCCAATATATCTAAAGGGACCGTTCCAAATACTGTTTCACCCTAAGAACTCTTACAGATGGGTAGATCAGCACAAAAAAGTTCAGTCGGATAATTTGAGGACATTCAGTGTATCAAATTACACATACTTAGGCTAAAAGAGGAAAATGATGAATGGTTAGTTTGGAGAATCATCTCAAAACTTATCTGTCAAACAGTGAAGATTGGGGGTCACTGAAAAGGGATACCCCAACGCTAGAGGGTTAAACGTTTCAGCTATACAAGCTTTTACGACTAGTAAGCAAATTCTAGCATACAAATGAGCAGAAGCCATAGGGTAACAATCTTGATAATCAAACAATTACCAGAGAATAGCTTTCCATATAGCGATGCAATCAATAATTGCTCAATTCAAAGCTAAAATCAGCTATTACTGCGATCTCAATCCGAAATGTGATTTCACAACTCATTCATACTCTAATGACTAGTGACATCTTCGTTAGGAATTAAAAGTTGCATCCTCCATCCAATGGCAGATTAACAGTCCAATCAGTATATGAGACTATCTTTACGTTCTGTTTATGTTTTTCCTACATTGATAGTCTGCTACTAATTTAACTAAATTCAGATATAAAGGTTCAGATATTTTTGCTTTGACCAAAGTCCGAGCCAAGTGATATGGTTTATTTTTATTTCACTGACACTATTCAGAATACACCTTGAGAAAGTCGGGTAAGAAACATCTCCGACATTTTTCTTTTGATTGTTGAAACATCTCCGAAATTCAAGATACAAATTTTGCCAAAACAAGTTACAAAGATAGAAAGAAGCACAAAGAAACAACCTTTTTCATGAAGATTTGATGGCATCCACAAAACCACTACTAAGAAGCCTCTCTACGTACTTTCCTAATATATCCACTTCAAGATTAACCTTCTGCCCCACTTTCTTCATTGGAATCACGACATTCTGCTGCGTGTAAGCAACCAACATGAAGTTAAAATATTCTTCTTCATCAAACACATCAACTACAGTTAAACTGGTCCCATCCACCGCAATGAATCCTTTAGGCACAATATACCTCAAAATTTCTTTCCCAGTCTTGACCTTCACCCATAAAGAATCCCCTTCAGGCTTAAGTTCAACAATCTCTCCAGTCCCATCAACATGTCCTTGCACAAAGTGACCACCCATTCTAGTACTAGGCCTTAAAGCCCTCTCCAAATTAACCAAAGACCCTTTTTCCAATTCGATCAAAGAAGTCTTCCTCAGTGTTTCCGGAGCCAATCCGACGCTGAATTCCGACAACTGGGTATCGAAATCTGCAACCGTTAGACAAGTTCCGTTGACGGAAATGCTGTCACCGAGGTTGATGTCATCAAGAATGAGTTTAGCTTGGATTATCATGGTGAAACTGTCGGCTTTATCGCAACCCAGTTGTTTGATTCGACCAATTTCTTCAACTATGCCGGTAAAAAGGGAAGTGATTGGGGTGGAAGAGATAGGACGACATTGTTGATGGGTTATTAGAGGGATGGTGATAAAGAGATGAGAAATGGGAGGAGTGGATTTGAGAAAAAGGGGTTGTGGAGATACTCTTTTGAGCTGTGGATTACATAGATTGAAGATGGTAGGGTTTATGGATGGGTTTAAGGGCTTGATAGGAGAAGCAAATGAGAATGAAATTGTCGTCATTTGCTCTTTCTCGTTCTCTGCTCGAAGTTTTCTGAACTTTTTAATGGTGTTGACCTTTTTTCTAGATTTATTACAGCTCCTATATTAAATGTCAGGTGAATTTTTACTTATTTACAGAAAATGGTTGTTATGAAACATAAATATTTTTATCAAATAGTCATTTATATAAATAATACTATATCAATTGAAAATTTTATATAGACTGGACTGGCAAAACGTTCTAGTGGTAATGATATTTTACTAAAAAATTACTTTGAATAATGGCATTCTACTTTAAATAAAAACTTCCACATCAGTAACGGTGTGATTAACGTTTTCACCTCCCTTTGCGTGTTCTAATTTAAAAGAACCACAAAATTTTAGACTTAAAATCGCAAAAACAAAATAAATTGGCTGCGTTTCAATATCGGAGCAATTATAGAAGGATAAAAATATCTAAAAAATTGACAATTTTTCAATCAAATTGTCATTTCACTGAATCGTCGCATATCAAAATAAATCTATTAAACTAAAGAATATTAAAAAAACGATTGCAGCAAACATATAGGGCTTCTATTACATTTAATAATTTGTTTATAATTCAATTTATTGTGTTTTCACTCTCTTGTTAGTTTAATTTTAGCTTTAACTTTAAAGTAGTCAAATGGGCCCACTATCCAAGTGTCAAAAAAGTAATCTTTTATTGATTATGCCCCAATCATAATAAATTTCTTTTGGTTGTTGCCATCTCCGTTGGACCCTCGCCTCTTCCAATACCACCATTTTTGCCATAACTCCACCCAATTTCAACTTTTTTCTTTAACTGTAAAATCTTATCCAACGATATTTTCTTACAATTTGGACAATTTTGTAAAATCCATAAGATGAATGGAGGAATCGATTCTAGCATTTTCATTTCAATTTTCAGCCCAATCTCTTATAAATCATGAAGAACTCATTAATTCTTTTTAAACCATCATTTTTAATTGTGCTGAAGTTATATAAAAATAACATAAATTGACTGATGATATCCCCAAACTTTGAATCTAGGAAAGGAAAATAATTAATTTTTTATTTATTAACAACTCAATAAAGTATAGGAACACTGTAAAGGAAGTGAAATATTAAATCTAGTGTGTTAGCGAGAGGGGAGGGAGGTTATAATAAAATAAAGTAGAAGAAGAAGAAAGAAGAAGTGAATTGGAAGGGGGGGGGGGAGGAGGTGGCGGTGGAAAGGAGAATTATTTAGGGAGAAATCAAAGAGTAAGATACACAAAAAAAAAAGTATAATCCTAAATGAATTAACATGTGTCAAGTAAACATTAATGCGTGGTTAACGCCTTCTTTTTTAAGATCGGAATTGATTGAAAAGGAGAGAATAATAACAATTCAAAGTTGTTTAGGGAGTAATAGGACCGTCGCAAAATTTTAGTATTTTCTTAAAGGGGTAATGATATATTTGTTGGGATACAATTGTTGTAGGAAACGCGAAGTAAGTGACTATTACAATAATAAGAAAGGATAAAGTAAATATTATAATAAACTGAAAATTAAGAACTTAATAAACTGCTTATGTGATTTATTGAGTCGAGTGATGACACTATGTCTTTAAGACAAGATTGTCCCGTATATCTCCTTTTACGTTGTCGGACAATAGTCTCCCAAGATACAACAACAACTTAACAATTGAGCAAAGAAAACTCAAGTGTTACTCTGGAAGAACTTTGAGTATAGTAACTTTGCTAGAGAGGAAGAAAATGAATTCAGAAAATTCGGGAGTATTTTCTAAGTGTTGTGTAGTGTTCTTCAATTGAGTCAAAGGCCTCAATTTATAGTGTAAGGAGAAGACCCATCAACTAGTCACCTAATGGCCTTCAATAGCCATGTAATGACACTTGATTGAGGGGTTACATTCAGCCAAAGAATTGCTGAATTCATGTGTCAAGTAATGGAGAATCAATGCTCCAAAACCAGCCCAAAGATCAAATCTTTCCAACTTCCCGTCGCAACATTCTGCCTCCGAAGCGACGCGGCTATGTGAATTAGCGTCGCGGCTCCGCGGCGATTTCCGACACGTTTCATCTTACAATTCTTCCTTCTTTTACCAACGTAGAATACTTTGTCATTTGGCCAATAACTGTCCATAATTCTATGTCTCAAACGTATTACATACGTACCAATATCTCTTTCACTAATGAAATTTGCGATATTTGGCACTACGTGTGCACGTGTGTGGAAACGACGTTTCAGACGTGCGGGCCCCAATTGTTCGAGTCATAAATTAATGTGATATACTTAATTCCACATTAGTAAATTTTCAACAATCCCTTCTTGAAAGAGATTTTGGCGCACACACTTGGTGTCTTTTCCATCAATCTTTCAGCGGACCGATGTTGCATCTGGATAAGTAGCATACGCTTTGAACCTTCCGTAGTTGAATACCATCGGACTTACTTACTGCGCGGTGAACGTGATGTCTTGAACCGTCAGTATTTAGTGTAAGCCAAGTCAACGGTACCAACATAACAACTTCTTTTACTCAACTCTTCGTAATGTTTTGTCCGTTGTGGCCGTGGACACTTCTTGGATTCTCAAGTGCGTTCATTTGAGGCGGCCTATCCTCGCACTTAAATAGGTGGTCTCCTACAAGGTATCCTGTTATACCTCACTTTTCCAAGTGTTAGGAACCATTAAAAGTTTCCCCAAACCTAACCTCAGCCGGTGAGGACCATTAAAGGTTTTGGAAACTTAACATTCACCCACACTGCAGATAGCACTTATTGTCTATCGCGGGAACGACTTTGGATTTGGTGTTTCTTCACAGAAATCACTATCCGAAGTGCTCATGTTTCCACCGAAGCGATCAACTGAACCTTTACAGCTTAGTTTTCCCATTGAACCTAATTCCTGGGATCTCAAGTCAGTAAGGTTGGGTTACCACCGTATTGGTCCTTATACCTTGGGTTTTAAGCTCATTCCCCTAGACAGACATAACATCTGATCCTTGGGTAAGCCCTTTGTCAGTAGGTCTGCTATGTTATCCTTTGATTTTATGTAATCAATGGATATTATACCCGTGGTGATCAACTGTCTAACGGTCGTATGTCTCCGTCGAATATGACGAGACTTGCCGTTGTACATAGAATTTTGTGCCCTTCCTAGAGCCAACTGGTTGTCGTAGTGGATCATTACAGAAGGTACGAGTTTGTTCCAACAAGGAACATCCTCTAAGAAGTCGTGAAGCCACTCAACTTCTTCTCCTACTTTGTCTAAAGCGATAAACTCTGATTCCATCGTGGATCGGGCGATGCAGGTTTGCTTAGAGAATTTCCAAGACACGACTCCACCGCCAATTGTAAATATATACCCACTGGTGGCTTGGTGTTCTCTATATCAGATATCAAGTTTGCATCACTGTACCCCTCTAGTACAGCTGGATATCTCGAATAATGCAACCCATAAGTTAGCGTGTATTTCATGTATTGTAGTACCCGATTCAACTTCTTCCAATGATCATTACTCGAATTATAGGTAAACCTAGCTAACTTGTTGACTGCATAAGCAATATCAGGTCAGGTGCAGTTTGTTATGTACATCAAACTACCAATCACCTGTGCATATTGCTCCTGGCATACGGGTGCACCACAATTTTTATCAAGCTTTTGATTTCTATCCAGTGGTGCCTTTATAAGCGAATTGTCAAACATCCCAAACTTTCTCAACACATCCTCGATGTAGTGAGACTGAGATAAGACCAGTCCGTCATATGTCTTAGAGATCTTTATCTCTAAGATGACATCTGTAATACTCGTATCCTTCATGTCGAAGCATTATTTCAACATATTCTTAGTCTCTAGAATCAAATTAGGACTGCACCATGTGATCAATATGTCGTTTACATATAGGCATATCATGACGAATGAATTAGAGTTACCTTTCATGTAGACACATTCATTAATGGCGAAACCATTCGATAGTAGAGTACTATCAATTTTTTTGTGTCATTGCTTCTGGGCTTGTTTCAGCCCGTACAGAGATTTGACAAGCCGACAGACTTTCTTCTCTTGTTCTTAAACCACATACCCCTCGGGTTGTTCCATATAGATTTCTTCTTCCAAATCAGCATTTAGGAAGGCCGTCTTGACATTCATTTGATGTATCTCAAGGTCAAGCAATGCTGCGATCGCAATGAATCCCCGTATGGACGTCATCCGAGACACCGGGAAGTACGTGTCAAAATAGTCAAGGCCTTCCTTTTGCCGATAGCCCTTGACTACCAACCTGACCTTGTACTTATCTATAGACCCATCTGCTTTATACTTCCGTTTGAGTATCCACTTACAACCCAACGGTTTATTTCTCGGAGGAAGATCAACCAACTCCCAAGTATAGTTATGCAGAATAAAGTCTATTTCACTCTCAATAGCTTCTTTCCAAAGCGGTGCCTCTGGAGTTGACAATGCTTCAACAATTGTCCTTGGTTCATCATCAACCATACAAGCTACAAAGTCAGGACCGAAAGATTTATCCTTCCTGGCCCTTTTACTTCGCCTTGGTTCCATCTCTGGAATCTCCAAGTTCTGAGAATTTGGAACACTAGATTCTGGATATTCAGCCACTTCGAAGTCTACTAGGTCTGAACCATCTAGAACCGGGCAGTCAACGACTCCCGGTTCCTGAGAGCTTGGTTCATAACTTCATTTACGAGAGGTTATGTCTTTTTCCTTTCTAGGAAAGGTATCTTCAAAGAATTTAGCATTCCTTGATTCCATGATTGTACCCCCGTGGATATCTGGAATATCTGACTTATGCACTAAGAAGCGATAAGCACTACTTTTATTTGCATATCCGAAGAAAATGCAATCTACAATCTTAGGCCCAATCTTGACCTGCTTTGGCTTGGGTACTTCAACCTTTGTCAAACAACCCACACCTTTAAATATTTATAGGTGGGTTTCTTTCCCTTCCATGATTCATATGAAGTTTTGTCCTTACCCTTATGTGGGACTCTGTTAAGAATCGTATTAGCGGTAAGGACGACTTCTCCCCACATATTTTGTGGAAGACTGGAATTGATGAGCAAGACATTCATCATTTCCTTCAATATGCGGTTCTTACGTTCCACCACACCGTTCAACTGAGGTGAATATGGAGCCGTCTTTTGAAGAACAATGCATGATTGGGCACAATATTCCTCAAAGGATCTACGTATTCTCCCCATCTATCGCTACGAATGGATTTAATTTGCATGCTTAGTTGGTTCTCAACTTCTGCTTTGTAACGTCGAAACAATTCAAAGGCTTCATCCTTACTTTTCAACAAGTTAAGGTAACAATACCTTGTGTTATCATCAATGAATGTCACAAAGTACTTGATCCCCCCTCTAGTTTGTGCAAACTTCAAATCACATATATATGTGTGAATAAGTTCTAGAGGATCGGTATTCCTTTCGATGGATAAAAAATGAAGCTTTGTGAGTTTTGCCTCTACGCACACCTCACACTTATGTTGAGGGTTTACGTCGATAGACATCAACAACTCCAACTTTACCAACATTTGGATGGACTTGTAGTTGACATGTCTTAATCTATGATGTCATAAATTAGATGACTCAAGCAAATAAGAAGAAGTTTCAATATTATTGCTTGTACGTAATACATACATGGTGTTAACTTTGAAGAGGCCTTCACAAACGAATCATCTTCCCACAAACGTTTCATTCTTAGTGATTACAAATTTATTGGACTCAAACACTAGCCTAAAACCAGCATTAACCAATAAATGACATGAAATTAAATTTCTTCTAATCTCAGGAACATGCATCACCTCCTTCAGAGTGAGCTCCTTTCCATAAGTCATCTTCAGGACTACCTTTCCTACCCCCAGCACGTCAGAGGAAGCGTTGTTGCCCATGAACAACTTCTTGTTTGTGACCGGTGTATAAGTGGAGAAGGCATTTCTATTGGAACAGATGTATCTTGTAGCACCTGTGTCCATCCACCATTGCATGAGATTCTCAACAAGGTTTGCTTCTAGCACCACCTCTGAGAACTCCTCATTCATGTCGTCCAGAAATATGTATTTGACAACGTTAACCTGTGCCTTGCCCTTAGCCTTGGCCTTCTCTTGTTGCTCACGCTTGAGCTTGCAGCATTCCTTGATCATGTGACCAGGTTTCCCACAGTGGTGATAGTTTCCTTTGAACTTCTCCGTCGCTTGGGTCTTGCCGTCTTTCTGGAACTTGCGCTTCTTGCTTGGGTTCCCTTTGGCCTCAGTCAGATTTGCCTTTTCCTCAGCGGGTTGTTTACCCCTAGGCAAGACCTTCTTATTATCTTCATGAATTTGGAGTTTGATAATAAGTTCTTCAAAGGTCATCTCCTTTGTCTTTAGTTTTAAGTAACTCATAAACTCATTCCATGAAGGAGATTCAATCAATGATGCAACCAAAAACTACTCATTTGGTTTCATACCTTCCAAATCCATGTGATGTAGAATCATTTGGAATTCCTGAACTTGGGACATCACTATTTTACTATCCACCATTTGAAATTTCAGAAATTTTCCAACGATGAATTTCTTAGTACCTGCATCTTATGCATTGTACTTCTTTTGCAGCTTCTCCCACAACTCTTTGGCAGTGCCTACGGTGCAATACACCGTGTAGAGAGGGTCTGACAAATAGTTCAATATGTAATTCTTACACATGAAATCACTATGACTCCATGCATCAAGAACCATCTTCATGTCATTAATGACATGGATACCTAGGCCCCCTTCAGCCGTTTCAGAAGGCGAATGGTCCATTTTATCTCCAGCTTGTGGAGGATCTTCTGTTAGGAAACGTGACATTCTCATAACAGTCAGATAGAATAGCATCTTATGTTGCCATCTCTTGAAGTTTGAGCCCGTGAACTTTTCAGGGCATTCATGGTGGAATCCAGCGGATGGAGGAACGACAACGTTCCCTTGAGCGGCAGTAAAGACGTTGGATGAGCCTTGAGCTACCGGAAATTAAGAAACAGTTTGATCTCTTCGAGTCATCTTTCTAGGTACTTACAACAAAATCTTGTCTTAAAATTGTTGGGATACAATTGTTGTAAGGAACGGAAAGTAAGTGACTATTACAATGGTAAGAAATGATAAACTAAATATTACAATAAATTGGAAATTAAGAACTTAACAAACTGCTTGTGTGATTTGCTGAGTCGAGTGATGACACTCTGTCTTTAAGACAAGATTGCCCCGTATATCTCCTTTTATGTTGTCGGGCAATAGTCTCCCAAGATACAACAACAACTTAATAATTGAGCAAAGGAAACTCAAGTGTTACTCTGGAAGAACTTTGAGTATAGTAACTTTGTTAGAGAGGAAGAAGATGAATTCAGAAAATTCTGAAGTATTTTCTAAGTGTTGTGTAGTGTTCTTCAATTGAGCCAAATGCCTCAGTTTATAGTGTAAGGAGAAGACCCCTCAACTAGCCAACTAATGACCTTCAATAGCCATGTAATGACATTTGATTGAGGGGTTACATTCAACCAAATAATGGCTGAATTCATGTGCCAAGTAATGGAGAATCAATGCTCCAAAACCAGCCCAAAGGTCAGATCTTTCCAACTTCTCGTCGCAACATTCTGCCTCCGAAGCGCCGCGACTCTATGAATGAGCGCCGCAGCTCCAGTGACTGGCCAACTAATTAGCGCCGCGGCGCTGCCTGGGAGGCGCCGCGACTGATCGGGTTCTTGCAATGACCTTCGCGTGGCTCATTGCGATTTCTGACACGTTTCATCTTACACTTCGTCATCTTCTTCATCTCTAGCAAAGTTACTATACTCAAAATTCTTCCAGAGTAACACTTGAGTTTCCTTTACTCAATTGTTAAGTTGTTATTATATCTTGGGAGACTATTGCCCGACAACGTAAAAGAAGATATACGGGGCAATCTTGTGTTAAAGACAGAGTGTCATCACTCTACTCAGCAAATCACACAAGCAGTTTGTTAAGTTCTTAATTTTCAGTTTCTTGTAATATTTAGTTTATCATTTCTTACCATTGTAATAGTCACTTGCTTCCCGTTCCCTACAACAATTGTACCCCAACAATATTTTCTCTTTTTTTATTAAAGTGTAATTTGTTGTATAAGATCATTTACTCCCGATAAAAAATTGGTTTCGGAATGGTGTATGTTACATATGTTCCTGTCGTTGCTCCACCTGAATCAAAATTTCACTCTATTATTTAAATTCTCCAGTATGCATCTGAAATTATGTGTGCATTTCTGCTTTATTTTTCTTTTTAGTTTAGTGCTATATTGAATGTTTGATTCTCCTTCTTCATGTTTTCTTTGTGGAGATTATTTTAAGACGTTGGATGAGCCTTGAGCTACCCTTGAGTAGCAGCAACAGCAGAATAAAAAACAGTTTGATCTCTTCGAGTCATCTTTCTAGGTAGTTACAACAAAATCTTGTCTTAAAATTGTTGGGATACAATTGTTGTAAGGAACGGAAAGTAAGTGACTATTACAATGGTAAGAAATGATAAACTAAATATTACAATAAATTGGAAATTAAGAACTTAACAAACTGTTTGTGTGATTTGTTGAGTCGAGTGATGACACTCTGTCTTTAAGACAAGATTGCCCCGTATATCTCCTTTTATGTTGTCGGGCAATAGTCTCCCAAGATACAACAACAACTTAATAATTGAGCAAAGGAAACTCAAGTGTTACTCTGGAAGAACTTTGAGTATAGTAACTTTGTTAGAGAGGAAGAAGATGAATTCAGAAAATTCTGGAGTATTTTCTAAGTGTTGTGTAGTGTTCTTCAATTGAGCCAAATGCCTCAGTTTATAGTGTAAGGAGAAGACCCCTCAACTAGCCAACTAATGACCTTCAATAGCCATGTAATGACATTTGATTGAGGGGTTACATTCAACCAAATAATGGCTGAATTCATGTGCCAAGTAATGGAGAATCAATGCTCCAAAACCAGCCCAAAGGTCAGATCTTTCCAACTTCTCGTCGCAACATTCTGCCTCCGAAGCGCCGCGACTCTATGAATGAGCGCCGCAGCTCCAGTGACTGGCCAACTAATTAGCGCCGCGGCGCTGCCTGGGAGGCGCCGCGACTCTGACTGGGCTGCGCAGCGGCCCTTCGCGGCTCCGCTGCGATTTCTGACACGTTTCATCTTACACTTCGTCATCTTCTTCATCTCTAGCAAAGTTACTATACTCAAAATTCTTCCAGAGTAACACTTGAGTTTCCTTTACTCAATTGTTAAGTTGTTATTATATCTTGGGAGACTATTGCCCGAAAACGTAAAAAAAGATATACGGGGCAATCTTGTGTTAAAGACAGAGTGTCATCACTCTACTCAGCAAATCACACAAGCCGTTTGTTAAGTTCTTAATTTTCAGTTTCTTGTAATATTTAGTTTATCATTTCTTACCATTGTAATAGTCACTTGCTTCCCGTTCCCTACAACAATTGTACCCCAACAATATTTTCTCTTTTTTTATTAAAGTGTAATTTGTTGTATAAGATCATTTACTCCCGATAAAAAATTGGTTTCGGAATGGTGTATGTTACATATGTTCCTGTCGTTGCTCCACCTGAATCAAAATTTCACTCTATTATTTAAATTCTCCAGTATGCATCTGAAATTATGTGTGCATTTCTGCTTTATTTTTCTTTTTAGTTTAGTGCTATATTGAATGTTTGATTCTCCTTCTTCATGTTTTCTTTGTGGAGATTATTATACATGTGGGAATTGCTACAATGCTGCATATGAATTTTTCATCTGGAACATAATGAGAAGGGAACAACTTTTACTCTTATCATTGTGTTTGATGAAATTCCTCAATGAAAATGTCATAAATTGCTTCAAAATCTGGAGAAGTCATCCGGTGGAAAAAAAGACATATGTCCTTGCACAAATACTAGGCCTTAAAAGCCCTCTCCAAATTAACCAAAGGCCTTTTTTCCAATTCGATCAAAGAAGTCTTCGGAGCCAATCCGATACTGAATTCCGGCAACTGGGTATCGAAATCTGCAACCGTTAAACAAGTTCCGTTAACGGAAATGATGTCGCCGAGGTTGATGTCATCAAGAATGAGTTTAGCTTGGATTATCATGGTGAAACTGTCGGGTTTTTCTTAACACATTTGCTTGATTTGACCCATTTCTTCAATTATGCCGGTAAAAAGGGAAGTGATTGGGGTTGAAGAGATATGACGATACTGTGGATTACATAGATTGAAGATGGTTGGGTTTTTGAGGGAGATGGATGGGTTTAAGGGCTTCGAAAACGAAGTCACTGAAAATTGAACTGTTGCCATTGCCTCTTTTCTTGTTTTGGGTTTTGACCTTCACTTCGGGTGTTCGGTGCATCGTCTACCCATGTAAGAATACATGATTGATTAATAACCGTTTGAAAGTCAAAATTCAGAATTTTAATTCATGATTTTTGATTTATTTTTATTATTTTAATTTTAAAATAAATAATTAAAAATATTTTTTATTTTATTCAAACATTATAAAAATACTTATAAACTATTTTAACTTAAAAGTACTTAAAATAAGTCAATCCCAACACACTCTAAATTATCCTACGGAATATTTAATAAAAGTACTATAATGTTTTTTCTCTTAAAAATTATTCATACTCTTTACTAATGAGGGTATAATTAAAAATAATTGTCAATTTAATTTTATATTTCTAAAATAACAATTATTTTATTATAAAATTTTAAATTAAAATGACTATTAATTGGGGATGGAGTAAGTAAATGTAGTTACGTAGAAAAAGTTGGGTGCTATTGGGTCAAGTTCCTGGTTTTAGTGCTCACTGTTTGGGTGGACATAATTTGGGCAAAATCGAAATTTAAAGTGAAATTTGACTTTTTATTTAAAACTAAATTTTTGATGAAGAATTATGTTTTCAAAAAATTTCAAATCAAACTTTGTTTTATGCTACACATACATATTTTAAAATTTTTATGTAATTTAAAAAAATATATATAAATTGATACGAAATATAAATGTAATGCAAGTGTTCATAAACTATTTATGTATAAAAACAAAAAAATAAGAGGAATTACATAAAGGGCAACTTTAAGACCTCGAAATAAAGTGTACCACGACTTGCATTTGTCCATGAAGCGATTCTTGAAAAGAACATAACTATACTATCAATCAGGCGAACTTTTATTTTGTTGTCCGAATTCCCACATTATAATTTCTGTCCATTTTTTTTCCCTATTCTTTATGTAATTTTTTTTTTAGAAAAAGGCCTTTATAAGCTTTACTCTGTTAAAGCTAAATATTAGTAGGAAGGCCCCAAACCCAATACATCTTTGTTTATTTCTTGTTGGAACTAGAATGTAAAAGTACCGGAAGCTTTAATTACTATTACTATTTTTTTAGTTTTCTATCCGATATTTGTTTTGGAGCCTCACTAATTCAGATTTGACCTAAAAAGTCTTTCTTTAGGAGGTAAAGCGTTCTCCATCAAATGCGACATCATTGGGGGTCGGATTCAAAACTTTTAATTAAGGATGAAAAATTTAATCTAAAGAACCCTTAATTCCTATTCTTTGCATTTTTACATTGGTTTAGTAAAGTTCATTGTGTATTCCAAAAGAGCTCGAAGAAAGGGTGGAAACATGAAATACAAAGATAATGTTTATAATCTCTATAGTGGAATTGTAATAAAGAAAGGGGATTTTGAGGGGGAGGGGGGGGGGGGAAATTGCAATAAAGAAAGAGTAAAATGAAAAACGAAATTAGGGTACATAAACCTACCGCATAATCATCGTGGTCGGTTATATTTAATTTTCTAAGGTCGGTCACTAGTTTTATCCTAATTATCCTAGTCTTAACCTATTTCCTTCTTTGTTTCTTAATTTCAACAACCCATGATTTTCACACTTAAGTAATCCCCCAGTCCCATAATAAGTTTTACTTTAGCTAAAATACGCATATTAAAAAATTAATAATATAATACGAAGTTTATCAAATTATCCCTACAATAAGAATAATTTTTTTATTATTTTGATTAGAATATGCACAAGTAGTAAATCTTTTGACATTGAGAATCCAACAATATCAAATTATTATGTGGCTTTTTCAATCATCATTTAGATATTACTTTAACTTGTCAATTTATATATTGATTTCTTAAGATGACACTTATTATGAGATAAATGTTTTTGGCTAAGGTAATACTTATTATGAAACGGACGAAATAAAAGGAAAAAAAAGGTCAAAAGTATGAAAGTGTGTGAATTAGAAAAACAAATATCGATACAGTATCATAAATTATAAATATTAATCTCTGTTTCAAATTATTTCTCTTTAAGAAATTGACCTATTTTACTCTTATTTATGATTAAATTATAATTTATTTATGTGTCATTTTCATTAATGATAAAAATAAATGAAGAAAAATATAATTAATTATGCTTGAACTTCTCAAACGATAAATTATTTAAGATAACTATTACTACAAATCTACATTAAGATGAACTTGAACATAACTTGGACTTCAACTTCATGATAACTTCTTGGACATAACCGTGATAACTTCTTGGACATAACTTGAACTTGAACTTGAACTTCAACTTCAACTTCATGTCATGGTTTGAATTCTCAAATTATCAAAAAAGGTGTGATTTGAGATTCCAAATCATGATTTCAAATTTTTAAAAAATATAAAACCTGACTCATAAATTTATATTTTATAAAAAAGATCCATAAATTAGTATATATATACCAACTGATCGACTTTATATTATATTGGATATAATAGTGCAATACATAATTTATTTTGTATATATATATAAAGATATTAGTATGTCATAACTTAAAAGTATACAATTGAAGATCAAACTCCTTCAACCGACCATTTATTTTCATAATTAATTACTATCGATAATTTTTTTTAGAAAGCCCTTCAAGTAGCATTTTAATTTTATTATGAACTATAATTTATTCATTTATTAAGATTAGAAAAAAATTAATGGTTCTCATAATTTGTGAGATATTTATGCTAATAAAAAATTATAACTTAAAAAATTTAAATAACATGTCTAAATAAAATTTCTATTTCAAATCATATTCAAACGGCCAGCAAACTAGTCAAAGACATCCCAGTCCAATGCATTAAGCTATGCTATGCACTGAATCCAAGGAATGACCAAACAACAAAATGTGTCATACGCATACTTACCTTACATTTTCCTAAAGTTTCCTGAAGAAAACTAGTATTCCCAATATATCTCTTATCTCCCTGCCAAGAAACCTACAGTATCTATTAAAAATCCAGTTCTTTTATTTGGGTTGGGTTTAGTTGTTGATTGTTTTGATAATCGAAGCGAAACCCTAATATTGGATCATGAAAAATGGCATCTGGATCATCGGGTCGACCAAACAATACCGGGTCGAAGGGTTTTGATTTTGCGATGATATTCTTTGTTCGTATGAAGATTATGTTAATCAAGATCCATCTAATGGGACCCACTCTGATCATGTGATCACTGCTAATTCTGCTAAGGTACTGAAATTATTTGTAATTAAGCTAGTTGACCTTTAGGGTTTTGAGATTTACAAGGACAATTAGTGAATTTGCTGTTTGATTGTGGTAATTAGTGTTGAATTTGGAATTTGCTACAGATTATGCGTGTGTTGTCTATACCCCCCCCCCCCCCCACAAAAATGGAGTTTATTTCTCAAATGGTCACTCAATTAATAGTTTTTATCTCAGAAAGTCACGTTCTTTCTTTCAAAGGTAGCCGGGTGCACTAAGCTCCCGCTATGCGCGGGGTCTAGGGAAGGACCGGACCATAAGTATCTATTGTACGCAGCCTTACCTTAAATTTCTGCAAGAGTCTGTTTCCACAACTTGAATGTGACCTCTTGGTCACATGGCGACAACTTTACCGTTACTCCAAGACTCCCCTTCCAGAAAGTCACTTTCTTTGTTAAAAAAAATTGGAATCAAGAAGAAGGGTGACTTAAGTAATAGTTTTTATCTTAAAAAGTCACTTTTCTTTACAACAACAATAACATACCTAGTGTAATCTCACAAGTTGGGTCTGAGGAGTATAAAGTGTATGCAAACCTTACCCCTACCTGGGAGGTAGAGAGGTTGCTTTCGATAGACTCTCGGCTCAGAATAAAGCAATAGCACAACATGTCAAATAGGAAAAAGAAAAAAGTAACTAGTACAAAATAGTAAGCTAAGCAAAGATAATAACTATTAGTTGAGTAACCATCTGGGAAATCAATCCCCCAAAAATGCCCTTGATCAATGTTAGGTTTATGTTTTTATTGTTTGTGTTGCGTTTTTTTATTGAAAACATAATCTTCTAGCTGGTGTGGAATCGTTGTAGCTCGTGATTTAGTTGTTAGGATTGCTTGAGAAATTTGAGATGGAGAGAACCAAATTCATAAGAAATATGAAGAACATCAAAATGCATGCTATTTTTAGAGTGAAGGGGATGAAGATAGCGTTGCAATAGAATTTTTATATGATTATTAATGTGAGATGAGAGATATTGGTGGTTCTTTCCCTAACTTGAGTGGTCTAGCCAATTCGAGTTCGCTAGAACTTTTGGGATGGTGATAGCCAATTCGAGGTTCCTGGTGGCTAAGACTTAGATAGACTTTTTGCTCCTTAGAAAGGTTGACAACGGTCTTTGTAAAGACTGTAAGGTTATTCCGAGGGAGTATCTTACAACTCGATATAAGCTTTTGGTGATGGATTTGAAGATTAATATGGAGAAGAAGAGGAGGGATGTAGATGACAGGTTAAAAATCAAATGGGGGAGTTTGACTATGGCTAGTGCAAAGGAGATGGGGAGAGGTTGATGGCTAATGGGGCTTGGGGGAGTAGTGGGGATGCGACTGGTATGTGGGACAGGACGGCCAGTTGCATTCGAGAGGTAGCTAGAGAAGTGCTTATGGTCTAGAGGGGTAGCCGCGGTGGGCATCGAGGGGACTGGTGGTGGAATGATAAAATTTAGGAAGAAGGTAGAAGCGAAGAAAGCGGCGTATGCGAAATTGGTAGAAAGCAAGGATGGGGTGGAGAAATGGACGAATAGGGAACTGTATAAGATGGCGAGGAAGGAGGCAAAGCTTGCGGTTACGGCGGCGAAAACAACGCTTTTGAACGTCTGTAGGTGGAATTAGAGGAGAAAGGCGGGGATAGTAAGTTGTATAGACTAGCTAAGACGATGGAGAGGAGGGCATGCGACTTAGATCACGTGAGGTGTATCAAGGACGAGAACGACAAAGTATTGGTGGAGGTGACAGTCTTACTTCCATAAACTCTTGAACGAAAAAGGAGATAAAAACATTGTATAGGGAGATTTGAAGCAATCTGGTAGGTACCGGGATTTTGGGTATCGTAGAAGCATTAAAGTAGATGAGGTTAAGGGTGTTGTTCTCAGGATGCGCAGGAGACTAGCAACCGGGCCTGATGAGATCCAATTGAATTTTGGAAGAGCGCAGATAGGGCAGGTTTGGAGTGACTGACTGAGTTGTTTAACATCATTTTTAAGACGACGAGAATACCTGAAGAATGGAGGTGGAGTACAATGATCCCTTTGTACAAGAACAAATGTGATATCCAGAGTTGCAACAACTATATGGGTATCAAGTTGTTAAGGCACACTATGAAAATTTGGGAGAGGGTCGTAGAGATGAGGGTGAGAAGAAGCGTGTCTATTTATGAGAGCCAGTTTGGATTCATGTCGGGGCGTTCGACCACATAAACCATTCATCTTATTAGGAGGTTGGTGGAGCAGTATAGGGAGAGGAAGAGAGACTTACATATGGTGTTCATAGACCTCGAGAAGGCATACGACAAAGTTTCTAGGGAGGTTTTATGGAGATGTTTGGAGGTTAGAGGTGTACCTATGGCGTACATTAGGGCGATCAAGGATATGTATGATTGAGCCAAGACCAGGGTACGAACGGTAGTAGGAAACTCGGAGCACTTTCCAGTGATGATGGGGATGCATCAGAGATCAACTCTTAGCCCATTCTTATTTACCTTGGTGATGGATGGACTGACGCGACAAATCCAATAGGAGGTGCCATTGTGTATGTTATTCGCAAACGACATAGTCCTGATTGATGAGACTGGCAGCGGAGTGAATGCTAAGTTGGAGGTTTGGAGACACTCTGGAATCTAAAGGGTTCAGGCTAAGTAGGACCAAGACATGATACTTGAAGTGTAAGTTCACTAAGGGGAGCGACCTTGAGACACGCGTGGAGGTGAGGCTTAGTACTCAGGTCATTCCAAAGAAATGAAGCTTCAAGTACCTTAGATCTATTATCCAAGGGGATGGAGAGATTGATGACGATGTCACACATCGTATTGGGGTAGGGTGGATGAAATGGAGGCTCGCATCTGGAGTCTTGTGTGAGAAAAAGGTGCCACAAAAACTTAAGTTCTATAGGACGGTGGTTAGACCGACTATGTTGTATGGGGCGGAGTGTTGGTCAGTCAAGTCTTCGCACATCCAAAAGATAAAAGTTGCGGAGATGAGGATGCTGAGATGGATGTGCGGGCATACAAGTGGGATAAGATTAGAAATGATGATATCCGAGACAGAGTGGGAGTGGCCTCCGTGGAGGATAAGATGCGGGAAACGAGGTTAAGATGGTTTGGGCATGTGCAGAGGAGAGACACAAATGCCCCAGTGCGGAGGTGTGAGAGGTTGGCTATGTACGGGTTCAAGAGGGGTAGAGGTAGGCCGAAGAAGTATTGAGAAGAGGTGATTAGACGGGATATGACGCAGGTGCAACTTACTGAAGACATGACCTTAGATATGGGGTTGTGGAGGACACGGATTAGGGTAGAAGGGTAGTAGGTAGTCGAGCGTAGTCATACTTACGCTTGTAAACTGGTAGTGGTAGTGTTAGTATTGTAGGCCCAAGCGCCTATCATACTAATAGACGCAGTATTGCGGTATAGTCCTCTCTAGCTTGATTTCTGCTGATATGTGTCCTTTAGTGTACTTTGTTTAGCTTATTTTCCTGCGCTAGTTAGTGCTTACTTTTTCAAAATGCGCTAGCATGTTTTATTCGCTTTTGATACCAGCATTTTCATACTTTTTAAATTTTTTTTCTGACCGGTTTCTGACCGTTTCCTTTGCTTGCTTTACTCTTGTTTGCTTTTGCTTTGTTTGTGCTTATGCTTTTGCTTTTGTCTTGAGCCGATGGTCTCTCGGAAACAACCGCTCTACCTATTGGATATTTTAAGCAAAATCAAAAGCCATTATTGATGTGATGCCCCTTCAAGATATAGGGGGAGTCTGTTAACATAATTCATATTTATTTTGAATTTGAACAGACACAACCTTTTCCAATAGCCATTGTTGATGCCTCTTGGAGGTGTCTGTGGGTGATGAAAAGGCATCGCCAATGGATGCGAAATCTCTATAAGTAGTAATGATGTTTTCTCATTCACATAATAGATATGAAAAAGAATCAAAACTTCTGATGAAAAAGAATCAAAACTTCTGTTTTCTTTTCTTCCCTAAGCATCATTAGAAACTTCATACTGTGTGTTCTTGGTTGGATCAAAGGAGTACAAACTTTGAATTCAACATTGTTGTTAGGGCTTCATTGTATCCTGAAGGCAATATTTCTGTGATCTATTGTACTCGCCAATTTATTGGGAAGGGTCGAAATAATTGTCTAAAAGAATTTGCATAAGAGCCTTGAAGTCGGAGAACAACAATTCAGTGTTTGTGTTTCATCATGTTAGTACCATATTTTACAACAATTTTTAGACAATTATCGACATGGAGGGTGAAACTTCAATTGCTGCTCAATCATTGCAAGTAATGAACCAGATTTTGAATCGTTTAGAACGTTTTGATGGTGAGGGTTTCACTCGTTGGCAAGGGAGTATCAAATTTTTCCTGATGACTATCAAGTTATGGTACATCCTTGAAGATGGTTTGGAGGAAATTCCTGATGCGACTCCAATGGACAACGATAAATTGAAGGCCAAACGGAAGAAACGTCAAGAGGATGATTTTATGTGCTGTGGTCATATTCTGAATGTTCTTGGAGCCAATGTTTACAATGCCCATCGAAGTTTTGAAACAGCAAAGGAATTGTGGACTGCGCTCGAAAACAAGTAAATTTTTTTTGAAGCGAGTAACAAGAAATTTCTGATTTGCAATTTCATGGACTTTAAGATGGTTGACAGTAAGTCAATTATTGCCCAGGTCAGTGAACTTTTACTCATTGTTAATCATCTTAAAGATGTTGGAATTGACCTTGTATCTTCATTCGTCGTTGGGGTTATTATTTCTTGTCTTCCCCCTTCTTGGAATGATTAGAAGAAGAAACTTAAGCATGCTGAAACTGACTATGACTTAGAAGGTTTACAACGTCATCTTCGTATTGAAGAAGATGCTCGTAAACGAGAGATTAATGATAGTTAGCAAACTGAAAATCATTCTAAGATTAATAGTGTGGAAACGAAAAAATCGAATTTTTTGAAACCTAAGATTGATACTCGGTTTAAGAAGGAAGATCCCAACAAGAAAGATAAGGAAAAGGGAAATTGCTACTTCGGTAAGAAACCCGACCACTATGCTCGTGACTGTCGTCAGCGAAAGAAACAAATGAAAAATGAAGCGAATGTGGTCGATGACAAAAACAAGCTTATCGTTGTAGTACAAGTGGCCAACACTGTTGCAGATCATGGTAGCGGATGGTGGTACGATACTGGTGCAACCATTCATATCTGTAAAGATAGAAATCTTTACAAGACATACGAACCGGTTAGTGAAGAAGGAAACGAAGTTACTTCAGCGAACAACCAAAACAACAAAGTGGTTGGCAAAGACACTGTTGATCTCCCGTTTACTTCAGGAAAGATGGTTACTCTTACTAATGTTTTACATGTCCCTGACATTTGTAAAAACCTTGTTTCTGGAGTTCTTGTTAACAAGGCTGGATTCAAGGTTACATATGAGTCTGATAAGTTTGTATTGTCCAAGAATGGAATGTTTGTTGGACAAGGATACTCTTGTAATGGGATGGTTAAGCTTAATTTAATAAATAATGGTTCTACTTGTATTGTTGAGTCTATTGATTTATGACATGCTAGATTAGGACATGTGAATTATGGTTCTCTTAGAAATATGAAAAGATTAGGATTGATTTCTGATTGCAATTTTGATAATGTTTCTAAATGTGAAATATGTGTGCAAGCAAAGATAACTAGAACATCTTTTAAATCTATAATAAGAAATTATGCCTTGCTTGAATTAGTACATAGTGACGTTGGTGATCTGAAAAGTCATATGATTCGTGGTGGAAACAAATACTATGTCACTTTTATTGAAGATAGTACTAGATATGCCTATATTTACTTGATGAAATCTAAGGATGAAGTCTTTGATAAATTTAGAATTTACAAAGCAGAAGTAGAGACACAATTAGGACAGAAAATTAAGGTTTTACGTTCTGATCGTGGTGGTGAATACTATCCTTCTGAATTTACTTTATTTTGTCGAGAACATGGTTTAGTACATCAATTCATTGCTCCATATACATCCCAACAAAATGGTATTGCTGAAAGAAAAAATAGAACTTTGATAGATATGGTTAACGCTATGCTCATTAGCTCTGGTTTGCCAAATTTTTTTATGGGGTGAAACTATTTTGTCTGCATGCTATATTTTGAATAGAGTTCCTTTGAGAAAGAAGAATATCTCTCCTTATGAATTGTGGTTTAAGAGAAAACCTAACTTGAAAAGACTCAAAGCATGGGGTTGTTTGGCATATGTCAGAAAGCCTGATCCTAAGAGTCCAAAGTTAGGAAATAGGGCTTATAAATGTGTTTTTGTAGGTTATTCACTTAACATTATTACTTACAGATTTTATTCCTGGACACATTTGAGATTATAGAATTTATAGATCTAGAATTTTTTGAAAACTTGACAAGGTCTAGTTCTCAACCACAACCTACTAAAAACCAATTGTTACCTAGTCTAGAACACTAATGACAATGTTGAACTTTATGCTCCTACTCACAACAATGATATTTTAGTTCCTACTAAAGATATCGAACCTAGAAGAAGTAAGAGTGCAAGAATAGAGAAAAATTATCCAGATTTTATACAATATCTTGTAGAGGGTAATAATAATGAAGTTCTTAACATTAACAAGTATGATATGCATGTTGATGATGATCCTAAAACTTATTCTGAAGCTATGAGTTCCAGAGATGCTAATTTCATGGAAAGACACTATCAATGATGAAAATCATTCACTTTTGTCTAACGAAACTTGGGTGCTATCTGATTTACCTCCTGATGCTAAACCTATAGGATGCAAATGGATATTCAAGAGAAAATTGAATGTTGATGGTACAATTGATAAGTTTAAAGCCAGATTGGTTGCTAAAGGTTATAAACAAAAACATGGAATTGATTACTTTGATACATATGCTCTTGTTGCTCGCATCACATCTATTCGTTGTTTGATAGCACTTGCTTCTATTCACAAGCTAGTTATACATCAAATGGATGTCAAAACTGCTTTTCTAAATGGTGATTTAGAAGAAGAAATATATATGGAACAACCTGAAGGTTTCATAGGACCAGGCCAAGAGAAGAAAGTTTGCAAGTTAGTGAAATTCCTCTATGGTTTGAAGCAAGCTCCCATGCAATGGCATGAGAAGTTTGACAAAGTAGCTTTGGCATATGGTTTTGTTGTTAATGATGCCTATAAATGTATCTATAGTAAGCATGATAAATCTGGATGTGTAATTCTCTGTTTATATGTTGATGATATGCTTATTTTTGGGTCTGACATATTTTGTGTGGAAGAAACTAAGAATTTTCTCAGTTCTAACTTTGATATGAAAGATCTAGGAGAGGCTGATGTGATCTTAGGAATTAAAATCCTAAGAAAGGGAGATGAGTTGGCTTTAACCCAATCTCATTATATTGGGAAATTTCTCAAAAACTCCTTTAGATCCTAGTATTAAATTAATGAAGAATATTGGAAGGACTCATGGACAACTTGAGTATTCTCGTATTATCAGAAGTCTTATGTATGCTATGCATTGCACGAGACCAGATATAGCCCAAGCGGTGGGAGTACTATGTCGTTTCTCAAGTAACCCAGGAGTTGAAAATTGGAAAGCAATTTCAAGAGTGTTGGCTTACTTGAAAGGAACCATAGATTATGGTTTACATTTCCAGGGTTATCCCGCTGTATTGGAAGGATACAACGATCCAAACTGGAACAATGTAGAATCCAAGTCCAAGTCTACTACTGGAACATTGGTCTACAATCTAAGCTATTTGCTTTTTAACTTCAATGACTATCCAAGTGGCATGGTCACACTTTTCAATATATTGGTGATGGGAAACTGGCTAGTGTGGATGCAGGTATCCCGATTTTAGGATTTCCTCAATTACCATTATATCTGCTTAGAAGAACTATCTTTGTATTTATACCATCATCTTTTATGATGCATATTCTCCATAGATTAGCCGTGTATTTTTCTTACCTTTAAAGGAAAACTTTAATGAACCAACGGGCCACCTTCAAAATAGGAATGATGTATGATGACTTTGATGACTGGAGCCTAGCCCAATCTTTAAGTGGCTGCATTCTAACTTTGATGTGTTCCCTCAGTGCTGTGATAAATCATAAATTTATGTCTTTACAGAGTGTAAAATGAATTATTTTGGAGTAAAGATTCACCTGGAAAACTGAGATGAAAGCTAGTCTTGTGGTTTTATGAAAATGATAATCCTATAGTCCAAATAGTAACATCAATGTGCATTCAGTAATAGAGAAAAAAATTATTTGTAAGAGGTTTGCAGTGCTCATATCATTTGGATTAGGGCTTCCTAAAGAGTATAATGGTAAAGACTACTGCACCTGTTAGAAAATAATACCCTTTATCCCTCATTGGCTGCGTAAGGGTTTCCAAAGGAGCTCAAGTGGTCCTGAACTACTCCACGCATTGCCTTTTGGGTGTTCCTCACCTCATGAGAGCATTTTTGGTCGAATTAAGCCCAGTGTCCATTTTTTTAACCGTACCTGTTACTTTAAAGTTTTGGGTTGGATGCGCAAATATTTCAGAATGTATCTGACCCAACTTTTGGGTCCCAAATTTATATTGTCCAAGCACCAATTCCCGGTCCTAGGCGTGCGGGATACGAGGGGGTTAAGTATCCCACATTGGTTGTGAATGAGCTGTTGCTTCCCCTTCTTATAAGGTTTTGGGCGATCCTCACCTCATGAGCTAGCTTTTTGGGTTGAATTAGGCCCAATGTCCATTTTCTTACCACACCCATTACTTCAAAATTTTGGGTTGGATGCTCAAATATTTTAGCATGTCGACTTTTGGTAGAGCTGTACAGACACTTGCAAGTCTGCTTTATGAACTCTATAATCAGGTTGCACATGCGGGAGGATGTTGTAGATATACAATATCCTAGACGACTATACAAGGGCTCTTAAATGTTATACACTGATCTAAGACTATTCCACAATTAGGCTGATGCTTGGATTCTTTCATAATGTTTATATTGACAAGGACATATACTGGAGCCATTTCTGTTATTCAGGAACATTTCCTCAGCTTTGAGATGGTAATTATTATGCACGAGGTAATTAATAATTTTGAGAGAGGATAGTTTTTTTTTTTTTCTGCTTAATGATTACACACCAAACGTATGGAAGTCGAAGACACTTGGAAAATTTCTGATGTTTGAGTGGTTTGTAACATGCCAATACTATTGCTTATCCTTCTGTATGTGGTTTAAAAGATCAAAATTATATCAATATCACAAATGTTGTTTCTGTTTTTGTTTTGTTTTCAGTAAGTCATAGGTTTGGTTTCTCTTAGTGCCTTTTTGAGTATTGGTCTGTATGTGAACAAAGTGGACTTTCTTTACAAAGTATAAATTATGAATTTGAGGATTCAATGAACCTTGGGAACTTATTAACTTTGATTAACCTGTAGTAAGATCTTAGTTGTTACAAGTTGTTACAGTTTTTGCATCTTTCATGCATTCTGCTTTAATGTGCTAATGTAAAGAGTTTCGAGATGATTAATGCCGTTTTGACAGATTTGACCTAGCTGCTTTCCTAACTTGATAAATTTAAGTAGGTATATCTTATTACAATAGTAGCTGATAATAGTTACCTAACATTTCAGAGCTACAAGAAACTAACGGGGACTGCCTGGACTTATGTCTACTTCGTCAGCTTCTATCTTATCTCAGTTCTGTGGCTGTTAAATTTGGTAAGTATCCATGTCTATTCTTTGCAAAATCTGGTCTCTAGACCTCCTCTGAATCTCTCCATAAACACAAAGGTAAACAAAAAAGTCAACTTCTGATGTTTAGACAAGTTCTCATGAGTTCATTGTACCAGATAACATACTCACATTGATAATGTGTGTGTGCATAAAATGAGGGTACTTACTCCAGTGGCTACCAAATTTTTGATCTCTAGGTACTTATAGGTATACTACATCAATATCCAGTTTGTTATCTGTGTTTTATGTGCCAGATCTTGATCCTTCCTCTTCTCCTAATGCACAAAACAAACTGTATATTACTTTTTTCGTGACTTAATATGTTTATGAGATGTTGTCTGATAAATTTACGTGTCTTTAAATTCCGTTACCTCTGAGAGCTAATATTTTGATGACTAGACATATTCTGTGTTCCAAATTGATGTTTTCCTAAGACCTTTGATCTCTCTCTCTCTCTCTCTCTCCGTAATTGATATAGAAGCTGGAAAAACTAAACCGCTCAAAGCTGACCTCAAAATGTTTCAAACCCGATACTGGAGGATTCCTCTTACCTGAGAAGTGGAAGGGATTTAGTTCCTTTAGAGTATGGATCATCTAAGAATATATCATTTATATATGTTTACCCACCCATATTATATGTGTGTATATATATATGTATGTATGTATTCAAGTAGTCTTATTCAAGCTAACACCATCTTGCATATTGATGTTGTATTTATTGAATTTAAAATTTCATAAATGAGAAATTGTTTGAACAGATAGGTACCAATTCTTTTAACACAAAGAATTTTATAAAGTTGACTATGGCCATTAACTGGGAAGTTGGACATTTTCTTTACCACCACTCGAGACTTGCCATTTTCTTGATGACCTTAAGATCTGCAGAGGCTTTGCCCGGACATGTTCGCATCACTAGCCATTCCGGTTCAGCAACTTCCCTGAAGAGTGAATCAGAAAACTCCTAGTAGGATATAATAGAATGAGCTTAATGATAAGGCTAGATTTGTTCTCATGGCTGTCAAATTGGTCTCAGAAGCTTAGTTAAGGACGTTCAGATTATGATATAAATAAGAAGTGATGCATGGACTTGATACATTTGAATATTGGAATTAAATGGGTCCAAATGGAGCAAAATGAAAAGTGAGGGTTCATATAGCTGATCCCAACTAGTTTAGGGTTGAGGCATAATTGTTATTGTTGTTGTAGTAATACTGGTATGTGTGTACGACTATATTCTATATCAATGCAAGGTAGCTTAATTGTTCTATTCCTGTTCAATAGATTACAGAAGTTGTAATACTGCATCTTTTAAAATTTTAGAAAACTGTTAGGACGATGCGGTGATATTTGCAATACTTGGGATTAATGTTTTATTTTTAATTGATCTTATCATTTACTTTTTTTTCGGACACTTTCTTCTTACCTATGTATAGCCTTATAGCATGTGTCAGTGCTGAAACGACAAACAAACACTTCAGCAATAAAAAAAAAGGATAAACGAGCACTTAACCTTTGCTTGGACTCTTTCAGATTGTAGCATTTGTCTTGGAAGCATTTCAAGCAGAAATGGATCTAGAAGCTTCAGCAAACTGTGCGGATGGTGAAGACAAGGTTAGTTATGAACCTGCATCAGCTGGTTCTAATGGAGCGAAGCTATTATTACTAGCTATTCATTTGTTATTTTGTTACTTAACAGTGCTGTCTTCGCTAATAATAACTATTTATTATTACTCATGTGAGGGCAAATTCTCTTTGTATAATTCAGGAAGAAAGAAGTGAGCGGCGACGTAATGTTGGGTATGTGTCATTGACTTAATGTTAAACTATGGAAATTTTTCATTAACACATATAGGATGTATTATGTAACCTATTTTCTTATTCGCAACTTCTTCTATTGCACAGCACTAAGACTCGAAGCCAGCTCCTCCATCACATGTTGAGTTCTGAACTAACAGAATGCTCCAATGACAACAATCCATAAGTTTGGTCCTTTATCCATGCTGGTAACTTCATTTTTTTAAAAATTTGGATCTTATTGTTTTTTTCCTTAAACCCTTTTTAACACTGCATCCTTCATCAACATTTCTGATTGTAAATTTGATATAAATGCTTGCATGCTAGGTGTCAACCTTTTGACTCTTAACTATTATCTTTTCCGTTAATTTCAGCTTTCTGCAGTCCTGTGAACCTCAGAAATTGAGTTATTTTGGTGGTGAAGAGAAATTGCAATGTACATTTCCAACTAATTATGTGTATGTATTGTGAAATGTCGTGTGTTGTGTTCGTAGTATAAATTCCATCGAGCCTTCGACAACATTGTAACTGTTCCACTCCGCTCATAGATGTAATTGCCAAAGTGATGTAGTTTCATTTATTGGCACATAACTCAGTATTGTTCGTTGATTTCTTGTAGTTTTTCACTCTGCTTGTCAAACATTCAAGTTAAAACATGATGAATAAATTTAAACAGTTTTTCATTTACAGTTTATAGGATCTGAAGATTTCTGCTCTATATCTCCTAGATATGATTGTTAATTCTGTTGGAATAGCAACTTTTCAGAGAATAAATCCTTGGTGAGGAATCTTGGCAGAGCACCCAAAATATATATAGCCAAAATGTTTTTATATTGTTGTTGGAGAGTAGCTAAAATGCTTGTACCATTTACTGGGTATTTATTTATCATTTTCAACAAACCATATAAAATGAAAGGGGAACTATGACATTGCAGCACTAAAGATGTCTATAAAAAACATTTTTTTCATAAAGAACAAGAAAAGGAATTTTGAAAATCCAAGATTCAGCAAAAAGAACTGGTCATTATAATACTATTTGGAAAGTCAAATGAGTTATTCTTTTATTACATTTTTCATAAATATTTTTTATTTTTAGCTTTAATAATTTTAGTAGTTTTATGTCAAGTTATTTTAAAAATTCAAAGAATCTATATTCGAATTCACATTGGAATTTAAGTAGTTTGATACTTTGATTGTCATATAAAGTGAAACAGGATAGCAGCTTTTATTGTTAAATAAATGTTGTGTATCGGTCATTGTTGCATAAGATACTTTACATATGCTAATGTTCACACAGGACGTACATCAATTTATCATTGATAAATCAAGGTGATGGCGGAAAAGAGTAGGTCCAAAAAATAATTTATCACATATAGTTAATTAATCATGATTAAGCGTAAAAAAAGGGAAAAGTGAACACTAAATAATAATGTTGACATGCATAGTTAAATTTTAGTACATGTTACATATTTGGCTGGTCGGTCAAAGATTATTACATTGGCTAACCAAATATACAAAAAACATATACTATGTATATATAAATTATACATTTGTTGTCTATTATTTTGACGGACGGCTATTTATATCAATTTATTTAAAATTTTACTGTTATTGCACTCTGGCAATTGGTAATTTTAAATTAATAGCAATTTATATACAATTATATTAAATATGTGAGCTCTATTTATGACAAACAATTTTCATATAGCTAGTCATATATGGTGGACCAACTATTTAGGTGAAGCCCACCTAAAATATAAAATGGTTCCTTTAGTGCTGGTTCACTAGTTTTATTTTATACTTGGGCATGGACGTTATTGACCCAACAAATGTAGTTAATTAATTATAAAAAGTGTTTAAAGATTGAAGGAAAATTTATGTAATTTTCTACTTTCATTTCTTTCCAATTCTATCTAAGCGAACATAGGAGAAGAAATAGCGGAACGAAAATGATTTAAGATAATCATATAGTATTAGTAAACAGAAGAGAGAAATAACTTTGAACTAAATACAACATTTTGTGGAGATTAGTACATTATTTATTTGTGAGTATTTCCTTCGTCCCAAAATAAGTGTCACCTTACTAAAAATTATGTCCATAAAAAAATCAATAAATATAATGTGGAGCTTACTAAATTACCCTTATATAGAATAAATATTTTGTGTGAATTGAGCAATATTAAAAAAAAAAATTTCTAATGCTAAATGCATAATTGAAAACACTTATCAATTTGTATTTTAGACATTTGTTTTTGCTTAGTGACACGGAGGCAGTAGTGCGGTAGTGCCGTGATCATTTAAATATCTTTTCACTAAAAAGGAGTATTTTTCACGTTGCAGCTTTTTGAATAAAGAAATAGAATAAATGTTGGAGAAACATATAATTTAGTTTCAAACTAGTCATCCTTGTAAAATGGTTCTGGCTTTTGAAAAAAATCTTACACCTAGCTCAATCTTAAAAAATAGGTTAATCTGATAGCTAACTTGTAGTGTGAGAATTGTAACTGTGCATGTTCACGTTCCATATCGGATACAAACAAAAGACAAGTCATCACTGGTTGAATCTTCAAAAATAGGTAGTGCGAAGCTGACCAACTTAAGTCTTCTTCTCTTTGATCTTCACATTCAACTGGTAGAGCAAAGAGAATTAATGAGGACGGAAGAAGAGTACTCAGCTGAAGTGAATAAAAAGAGCAGTGGTGGTGGTGGTTCGAGGTTTAACCGCAGATCAGAGGCTATTGCTTCTGGATCAACTTATCAGAAAGCTGCTGCTTTCGTTGATCTTGTAAGTCACTGAGAAATTATATTACTTAGTGCAGCACGCATGCATGAATTGAACCATGCCTATATATCTTCATGATGTTTAGTTTGGTTTAAGCAAGACTTTATTTAGTCTTATTGAGAACTCAATTTTGTAGTTTCATTTATAAAAGGATACTGATTCAACTAGTAAATGAAATTTAGTCAACATGTCAAGGAATGTCTCCTGAAACAATAGAGAGGGATTTGGGGGGATAAGAGAAAGCAGGGAGAGAGAGTTCATGAGTAGAAGTTATTTATAAGAACCTAACTTTTCAGTAACTCCAACACTTTCCTCAATTAGGCTCATAACATAGTCACACTGTCTGCCGAGGAAGGTGTGCTTCTTTACGTGGTTTAGCTACTAGAGGGTTGATTTTGACGGGGAAAGGTTGTTTGCTTGAGCTGGTGTTTCCTTTGCAAGGAGGATGATGAGGACGTGGATAATATTCTGTTACATAGCAAATTAGCCACGAGGTTATGGGAGATATATTCAGATGGTTTGGTGTTTCTTGGGTAATGCCAAGATCCGTGAAGGAGTTGATGTTCAGCTGGAAGAGTGGAGCTAGGAGAAGAAGGCACAAGGGGTCGAATGTTACTCTTCTTTCTCTAATGTGTGTCATTTTGAAAGAGAGAAAGGGTGGAGATGAGCTTTGCTCAATTGAGAAGTAGTCTCCGATCCCTTATTTTCTTTTGATGCACCCATGTATTTTCTGTTTGTATAGAGGACTGGGTGTCTTTTGGAGAGAACCATATTTCAGTTTTCACAGCTTCAATATCAAACTTTTCCTTTCACTGGAATCCTACTTGTAATTTTAACATGATTTGTCAGTATCCAGATTCATACTTGTTATTGTGCTTCTCAATGTTGGACCTCATGTTATGTTATCCATGCTCTAAATATCCATCCCTGAGCGTGTCAAGAGTGTCCCACATTAATTAGTAGAGGGAATGTATTTGTCTCTTTAAATGGTGTCTTGGACAATCTATAGAGGTGGATCCGTGGTTTAAATTTAGTGAGTTCAGCATTTATGTTCTCACCACTGTCTCTATTGCATTTGTTTTGGTAATTATAGCTTAAGAACTTAGTATTTGTTAAAATTTTAGTAATTTTCATATATATTTATTCTCTCTGTAAAAAGTACTGGGTTAATTGAACTCCGGTTACATCACTGCATCTGCATTTGACAATTTACAGTTCATGAGGCAGCTTTTGGGTTAAATTAGGTTCAAGTTCTACTACACTGGTACAGAAAATGTTGATGTTTATTGTCTAGTAATGTTTGGTAAGATATTAATTCTGCCAGGCTGAAGATGGCGTTGGTCTACCAGAGGAAATTCTTGAGGGGTCGAGCTTTGAGAAGGCAGCACCTTTGTACTTCATGTTTACAGATTTTAACTTGGTGATCGGGAGATTTAATTCCCTTGCGCTTGTCATTCTGAACTTCCTTGAGGTTTGTACAGTTCCCTTACTGCCTATTCCTGCTTCAGTTTTTTTTTGCACGCATTTTAAATTTACTTCTCACTTGTTATTTGAATGTAAAAACTAACAGTCTTAGTTTCATTGATTTCCTGTTTCACTTTTCTCAGAGACCACTGTGGTATTCTAAGCATTTAGCTGAGTCTTGTATTAGCAGAGACTATTATTATCTAGGAGAGCTGCCATACTTGACTCGTACCGAGTCCCTTATATATGAGGTAAGGTTTGGAAGCTGGTTTATTTGTTATATTTAGAGTCTTTGATATCTAAAGCTAGAAGCTAATCTTTTAACCAGAACCGTGATGGTTCTGAATATTTCTTAATCTATGGTGAATTTTATTGATTCAACTATCGAAAAGATTTGATTACTGTAAGAGCTAGCCTCATTTAGGAAGCTGAATTTTATTGAGGCATGATGCATGAGTTCTTATTTCTTGCTGCATGGAAACTGAAATCACTTTGCTATAGGAAGCTGAAAATGTGAAATCTAGGGCTTCCCTTTCATACTTAAAGCCATGGCTCAATTATCATTACACGAGAAGTAAAGACAATTCTATTATGCCCCATGAGTTCTTTTATTTTTTTTTCCATTCTTGTTCTTGTTGCTTACTGTTTTCCCCAGAGAAGTTAGAAGAGGAAAAATCTTTGGTCCATCATTAAGTAATATAGGGGCCTTCTCTGGATGAAAATGTACTTGGGTAGGTCGCTTATGAAGGGGAACTTCTTTGATGACTTATTGGGCTATAAGAGACTGGTGTAAAATGTGAAAACATTAGCTAGAGTCTGTGTATAGCTGGCTAGCTTACCTTATTCTTCCTGGCTTTACTAACTTTTTCCTTTCAAACTGTCTTCTACAGGGAGTTACTCTTCTGATTCTTATGATACACATATTATTTCCACTATCATATGAAGGTTTCCATCTCTACTGGAAAAGTCTTCTTAATAGAGTGAAGGTATTTGGAACCAGGCTTCTATGTGTTCTCCTTATGAAGATAATTTTTGTTTGATAACCAAGAAATCCTCGAGGGCTAGTGACTCAAGGCTGGAAACTTGGTGGATAGTGGGGACCTCCCCTCTACCCTTCTCCGCCTAAATATCAAACTTTTGTCTGTGGCAAGGTTCGAACATCAATATCATTCTGTCTGCCCTCTTTCTACTTTCCCTTCCATTCACAATCAGAGAGTAAGTTTCACATAAAAGTTCTCCCTCTGATAAACCCAGAAGTCAATTCTAAGCCACTCTTGGTATTCTGCTTGAATTAGTTTTACGTAGAAAACTTACCTATAATTGGATTTTCCATGAAGCATCTTGTGAAAATAATTGCTGGAAGGTTTACTGGAGTTGGTGAATCAATTTTCTTAAAACTTCCGCAAAAACTATAGTTAATTTTCTTTAGTAACCGTTTCTTTCCTTTTGGCTCGATTTTTTCAGGTCATTTTGCTGTTAATCTTGGTTGCAGATATTGTCGTCTACATTCTTTTCCCCATAAACTTCTATTATCTGCCATTCCGTATTGCACCCTATCTCCGCGTGGTGTTCTTTATTTTGAACAATAGGTATGCCATAGTAGGATTCCTACTCTTTTACTTTCCAAGTTTAGTCACGATCTCTTTGTTCATGTTTATGTTATAACTTACCCAAACTTCTCCCTCCAAGTGTCTCACATTTTACTTTTTAGTAGTCTCTTTCCTTTTACTCAAGTATATGAAGTATAATCAGAAATAGGACTATGATTATTACACACAATACCCGACTTCAGAAGGTTTTAGAGAAGTGGACTTTCAGTGTTGTTCTCCAAAATATCAAGCAAATGTGATATTGTTCTACTGTTTTAGAAATGAGAGTTTCATGAGTATATTTTTTCATTGTCCATAATGCTCTCATTCCCACCCTCCCCCACCCCACCGAGGAAGGAAGGTGGACCTGATCTTCTGTGGTTCTGTGAAATTACTGCCTTACAACTTTTGAAAGGAATGGAGGTGTTCAAATATGATTTTAATCTCTCTGTCCTCTGTCTCTCTCTGAGTCCACTATCTCACTTCTACTTCTTGAATGAGCTTCAATTGTGACTTATCAAAACAAAAAAGAAAGAGATAGAGCTGTGATTCTGTAAAGCATGTCATGGACAATGGACATGCCAGTAGCCTGATGAATGTAATTTGACTGTCCGCCTAAGTTTGATTGTACGGTCCTAGTAATCACAAAATTTTCTCTGATAATATGAATGAACCTCTGAGATATAGTGTGTTTTAATTATAGATAAATTCAATTGATGAAACTATGAAGGTTCGTATGCTGATGCGTCTGTGTAGTCTATTCAACTGTTTTCTGTATTATTTTAACAATGCATGTGAAGTCAAGGATATCTGATGGTGCATAATAATAATCAGTTCTTGTCCAATCTTGTATGATCGCATATCTATCTCAATAACTGCATTCTTACGACACTCATCTGAGACCTAACATTCACTTTATATAATGATGTTGGTCAAATAATCATTCTATAGAACTTTTCTCGATGACTTGCTTTCTTAGCTGTGGTTGCTAATATGATCTTTAATTCCATTTTTCTGACAACAGGGAATTACGAGATGGCTTCCTCCTCCTTGCAGGAATGCTTGGTACATACCTTAATGTTGTGGTTAGTCATCATTATCTTCGGGGTTTAATAGTTTAATTTTGTAGTGTATAACAAACATTTTATGCAATTTGATATGATAAACTTAATTTCACACCTGAATTCATATCATCTTGCTGACCTAAGCCTTTGACTTTTTTATCTACCGTTGCAGGCTTTATCTTCTTTATTTCTTCTATTCTCGAGTTGGTTAGCGTACGCCTTCTTTAAGGACACACAGCAGGGAGAAACTACGTTTACTTCATATGGTGCGACGTTATACCAAATGTTTCTTTTATTTACCGCATCAAACCATCCAGATGTCTGGATCCCTGCATACAAGTAAGTGGCCTTAAAAAACTGTCTTTAGTCTCCCTTTTACCCTCTATAATACCATTGCAGTTTGACAAGATCTATAATCTATAGCAGGTAAACTAGCAATTTTGCATTAAAAATTCTGAGTTTTGATTATACCTATAGCTACAATAGAACATAGTGCACCCCACCTTCATAATCTTGAAAAAGCCATAATAACATAATAGGAGCACAATCTGAGTTGTTACCATTATCGAAAGAAGAGCACAATCCGAGTTGTTACCATTATCGAAAGAAGAGCACAATCTGAGTTGTTACCATAATCAAAAGAAGAGCACAATCTGAGTTGTTACCATAATCAAAAGAAGAGCACAATCTGAGTTGTTGAGTTCCCCCCCTATCTTATATTGTGAACGCTTCATAGATCATGTCTTGAGCGTGGAGGGGGTGTTTAGTCCCCACATCAGTATGGGGATGGGAAATTGCTCTCGTTATACGGTCCTGAGCAATCCTCACCTAATGAGTTAGCTTTTGGTTTTGAGTTAAGCCCAATGTCCATTTCTTTAACATGGTATTAGAGTCGGGTTCATCCCAATCCATTGTTTGCCCAATGTTTGGCCCTCATCTTATATTGTCCATACTCTAGATGTCCAATCCTTAGGTGGGTTAGATGTTGAGTTCCACATAGTGCTTTAGGGGTGGATGGTCTCTTTATACGGTTTTCGACAATCCTCATTATAAAGAATGGATCTTGGGCTTAACTCAACCCCAAAAGCTAGCTTGTTGGGTGAGGATTGTCCAAGTCCACATAAGGAGTCCATATTCCCATTCTATTTCCGATGTGGGACTCTTAACACTCCCCGCACGCCCAGACCTTGTTAATTGGAGTGTGGATAATATAATTTGGGGGCCCAACATTGGTGAACAAAGAATTGGAATGAGTCTGACTCTGATACCATGTAAATAATGGATCTTGGGTAGGGCTAGCAATTTCACCCTGACCCGATGGATATCCTATCCACCCGACCCGAATATATGGACGAAAATCCGACAAAACACGGATTTTAATCGGGTGACAGATCGGGTCGGATTCGGGTGGACATACATCCAACCCACCATCCAACCCATCACCCGACCCATCCATCCACCAATTTATAAATAGTTGGATAATACTTTTTATCATTAAATTGTATATATTTTATTAAATAAAAATTATAATGAAACTTGGCAAATCAAGAATAACATAATTTTGGCCCAGAGTTCACTTCCATAACAATAAAGTTTTATAATGTTCTTAGCTAGTGATCATTTATGAAAATATAAAAAATTATTCATTGTTAGGTCTGATTAATTTTATTATTTATTTTGCAACGTAAAGTATGATTTGTTTGAGCTAACATAAAAATGGAATATGTATAAAAATATTTAAGGTGCTAATCAGATGAGACATTGCTACATTGAAACTAAGAGTATTTATATTGGTTTTGGTCACTCCATTTTTGTTGTGAATTTAAAAAAAAAAGATTTAAGAACACTAATTACTAACATTATCACTGATTTTAAACTAGAACAAATGGTTAAACTTATAACAAATATCATCCGTGAAACACCCGATCCACCCGTGGATGATGGGTGGATTGGATGTGGATGAAAAAAAAATAGGGTGATGGATGGGTCGGGTGGTGGATGGATGGTTGGCGGGTTGAGGCGGATTGAGCTCCACCCGATCCACCTCCGATCCATTGCCAGCCCTAATCTTGGGTCTAACTCAACCCAAAAAGCTAGCTTGTATGGTGAGGATTGTCCAAGTCCACATAAGGAGTCCATGTTCCCATTCTATTTCCGATGTGGGACTCAAGTCCACATAAGGAGTCCATGTTCTCATTTTATTTCCGATGTGGGACTCTTAACACTCGCCTCTTGATCTAGGTTTTGGGATTGAGTTAGGCCCAATGTCCATTTCTTTATCATGGTATTAGAGAAACGATATGAAGGAAATGAATTCCATGATTTATTTCATCCCAAGTATACAAATATATACAATTCTACCTAATCAATTTAGGCTATCTCTAAGGATATGTTAATCAATACATTTGATCTAATCATCCTAATTATATGATTCTAATTACAACTTAATTGATATAACGGGATATGATGGAGATAATTAGGGATTATGTCCCTAGTTATCCTAACAGTCCCCCGCAGTCTTAGCGGGAGGTTCTCGTATGCTGAGACTATCCCTGAAATCATCAAACAGTATGCGTGGAAGACCTTTGGTGAAGATGTCGGCAATTCGATAACGGGACGGTACATGTAGAACACGGACATGTCCACGTGCAACCTTTTATCGGACAAATAAGATATCCATTTCAATGTATTTTGTGCGCTGATACTGAACAGAATTGCCGGATAAGTATATCGCACTCACATTGTCACAATAGACCACTGTTGCCTTTTTAATCGGACAGTGTAGCTCCAACAGTAGATTACAGAGCCAATATGATTCAGCAACCACATTGGCGACCCCTCGGTATTCTGCCACAACACTTGACTGAGACATCGTCGGTTGTCGTTTCGAGGACCATGAAATGAGGTTGTCACCAAAAAACACACAATAACCAGAGGTTGAACGACGTGTGTCCGGGCAGCCACCCCAATCAACATCTGTATAAGATGAGAGACTCGAAATGGAGGACATATACATATGCAATCCAAAATGAAGAGTACCCTTAACATACCACAGAGTCCGCTTGAGAGCCCCCATATGTTCTTTTTTCGGTTCATGCATATGTAAACACACTTGCTAAACCGCATAGGAGATATCAAGTCTCGTGAAAGTAAGATACTGCAAGGCCCCTGCTAGGCTGCGGTAATGTGTTGGGTCATTGTATGGAGTACCTGCAGAGTTACTCAATTTGGCCTTAGTATCAATCGGTGTGTGTGATGGTTTGCAGGAGGACATACCGGCTTTATCAATGATCTCCTCGGCATATTTCTTTTGACTGAGAAACAGACCACCTGCATATTGGGTTACATCAATCCCCAAAAAATAATATAGAGTACCCAAATCCTTCATTGCAAATTCTGCTGCAAGAAGGGACATAATAGACCGGCGAAGTGATGTAGATGAGGCAGTGAGAATGATGTCATCCACATATATGAGGATATATGACATGTCGCTTCCCTTCTTATAAATGAACAAGGACTGATCGGACTTGCTGTGTGAGAAACCCAATGTGGATACAAACCCTACAAGCATGTTATACCATGCCCGAGGAGCCTGTTTCAAACCATATAAATATATTTTCAATAGGCAAACATAATCCAAATGTGTAAAGTCTCGGAAACCCAAAGGCTGGTATATGTAAACTATCTCCGGTAAATGGTCAGGTAAGAATGCATTTTTGACATCCAACTGATGAATGGACCAGGACTTTGACAGTGCCTGGCTAAGAAAGTCTTGATGGTTGTTGGCTTAACCACCGGACTGAATGTTTCACCACAATCCATGCCAACCTGCTGAGACCTGCCATCACCAACAAGACGAGTTTTGTATCTCGCAAAGGAGCCATCAGAATTCTTTTTATGACAGAAACTCCACAGACCTGATAATGTTCACATTAGATGGATGGGGCACTAACTCCAAGTCTTATTTTTAATAAGAGCATCAATTTCGTCTAACATGACAGCTTTCCAATTCGGGTCTGATAGGGCTGCTTTGAGATTTTTTGGAAGAGGTGATGGTTTGAGTGAGGACGTTAGGTTAAAATGACGTTTGGGCCGAAAAATTCCGTGCATGGCACGAGTTTCAATGGTCCGTGGTGGGGGAGTTGGGCTGTCGGGTAGGTTATTTGGCCAAGGGGAGGTTTGAGCCAAAATTGATAGTCCAATTACTGCTTGGTGATTGGGCCGACTCGGGTCAAGGGTTTGGGCCTGAAGTGAAGGGCATGGGTGCATTTGTGGACACGGGTGAAGGAGCAGTGGGTTCCCTCATTTGGGCCTGCCAACCACAATATGTGGACTGGGCCGAGGCCGACGGTAAAAAGGCAGTGACCTCCACACCGCGGACTGGCCCAGTCCCATTTTGTGGTTGGGCCGGTACGATGTGGGGAGTATTTTGGGTTGGTCCCATCTGATTTTGGGTATTGAGATGGTGTTGTAAAATTGGATGTATTCCGTCGTCCAGAAAATCATATGAAGGTGGGGATGCCACATGAGAATTAACAAATGGGAATGTAGACTCATCAAAAACTACATGACGAGAGATAATGATTTTCCCGTTCGTCATATCATAACATTTATATCCCATATGATTTTGTGGGTATCCTAAAAACACACAAGGGGTGAAACGAGCCTGAAGTTTGTTAATGATTGTGGATGAAAACAAGGGATAACACAAACATCCAAAAACCCTTAAATGTGTAAAAGATGGGAGATGATAGTACAACCTTTGTGTAGGTGACACGTTGGAAAGTAGTTTGCTTGGAAGAATATTTAAAAGATATGTGGCCATTTGAAGTGCATGATGCCAAAACATTGGTGGTGTGGATGAATGCACAAGAAGTGTGCGAATCATATTGTTAATCGTTCTAATTTTTCTTTCGGCTTTCCCATTTTGAGGATGTGTATGTGGAGATGAAAGACGCAAAGACATCCCAATTTGGTGACAAAAATCATTAAATTGAGCATTTAGGAATTCCCTTCCATTGTCACGTTGAAAACGTTTAATGAATTTGTCAAATTGAGTTTTGATAAAAGCAATAAATTGTTTAAAAGCAGTGAAGGCTTGTGATTTCTGCCCTAAGGAAAATGTCCACAGAAAATTCGAATAATCATCCAAAATAAGCATATAATATTTATGACCTGCAGAACTCAAAACTGGTGATGTCCACAAATCACAATGCATAAGATCAAATGGCATAAGCGTATGTGAAGTAGATGATGGAAAAGGAAGTTTAACATGCTTCCCAAACACACAAGTTTGGCAAACAGAAGAGTCCAAAAGTTTGTTACAAGCAACAAAATTATTCTTCCTAAGAGTATTGAACACCGGTGCTCTCGGGTGTTCCAACCGATTGTGCCATACGATAGGGGAAATAGCTGCAAAGGTTGATGGTTGTGTCACGTGGTTGTTGAAAATAGTAGTGATGGGATACAGTCCCCCATGGCAGCCCCGTCTGAAAATCCTTCACAGAAAACACAAACGGATCAAAATTCACAGAAACATTGTTGTCAGTTGTAAAACGTCGTACATATACCAAGTTTTTAATCAGTTTTGATGCATGTAAGACATTTTCTAAGTATAACGGAGGGTGAGGAGGGGGGATTTTTACCTGATCAATACAACGAATTGGAATTTTTTGCCCACTACTGACAACAATATTTTTATTACTGCTCATATTAAAATAAGACGAGAGATTACCTTGAGATGCCGTCATGTGTGACGTAGCCCCTGTGTCCATGTACCACGAATCATCTGGAACATTCAGATTCATGTTGTTCATGACCTGTTCAATATCGGTTGGAGCATAACTTGCGGAAGATGATGCATGGGCTGCAAATGCTTGTTGTGGACGAGATCCTAGAAGTCCGGGCTGTCAGTTTGAAGAGGAGTGCCTGGCCCACGACGCAGTGGGGTATGGGCACGGAGGGGTAGCCCATTGTGGGGCCCATGCCCACGGCGGGTACTGCCCCCACGGGTTCTCGCTGGACTGGGCTTGCGGCTTTCACTGGCTGGGCCGCCACTGCCCCTGGTGGTTGTTGCTGCCGTCGGCTGGTTCGCCGCCGCCCCTACTCCGTCCCTTTCCATCATTATTTGTTTATTTGTTATTGTTACGATTTGACCCCTGTTTTTTTACCATTGTTATTGCGATTTCCAGTTCCACCTGAACCAGAATTTTGTGTCTGAAAATCCGCGGAAAATGAATTGGTGGAGACGAGGGCAGTTTCGGCAGTGGCTGCCCCCAAGGCTGGTTGTTTTGCCTTGCGGGTTTCTTCAAGAATTAATCGCGAACGAGCCTCATAAAATGGAGGCAACGGATTACTTTTTTGAATGAACGTAGCAACCCCATCATAATGTTCATTCAACCCCGCAATTAATTGAAGAACCAACCGTTGATTCGTCACTAGCGTGCTAACGTTAGATAGTTGGTCGGCGAGCATTTTCAACTCTTGACAATAGGTGGAAACGTTTGAAAAATCATCCAACTTGACGTTGGTGAATTGGTTTTCAAGATATACCGTCCTAGAAAGTTTATTATCTTGAAAAATGTTTTGTAATCATTTCCACGCTTGTTGAGCCGTAGAGTCCGGCTCCAAAATAGTATCCAAAAGATCATTGGAGATGGTGCCGTAAATCCATTGAAGGACTATGACATCTAAGCGAGACCATAACTTTTTGTCAACACCGGTGGTGTCCGATGAAGACTCGGAAGGAATGATATGGTCTATTACTTCATATGCGCGGCAATGAATTTTGAATAACTCCGCCCACGAGGAGTATTGCCCTTTTTCCATCTCAAGTGTAATTGAAATAATTCTTGACATTGTTTACGGCAAGAGCGAGATGAAATTTTTGTTTGTCGGCCATTGATACCCACGAAAATAGTAGAATAAAGGTAGGAGAAGAATAAAATAAGAAAAATAATGTGAGTGGAGGAGGAACCTTAACCCGGAATAGGTTGTCATTAGGAAATAATGGAAGGGAGGGCGGTATTAGGGTGGTTGTTTAGGGTTAGCCGAAGTTGGTGTTAGGGTTAGGTTTAGTTTAGGGCTGTTTAGGGTTTGTGAGGAAGGGCGGTTTAGGGTGTTTGAGGGAACCCCTTAGGGTTCTGCCGGAACAAACCGGAAAAGGAAGAGAAAGAAAGAAAGAAAATTTCGGGAAGGGTAAGGCCGAGTAAGGGGGGGGGAGGGGGTAAATTAATTTGTGGCTCTTGATACCATGAAGGAAATTATTTCATCCCAAATATACAAATATATACAATTCTACCTAATCAATGGATATGCTAATCAATACAATTGATCTAATCATCCTAATTATATGATTCTAATTACAACTTAATTGATATAATGGGATATGATGGAGATAATTAGGGATTATGTCCCTAATTATCCTAACACGATCCATCCCAATTCATGGGTTACTCGATATTGAGGCCCTATCTTATGTTGTTCACGCTCCATATGTCCAGTCTTGAGCATACGAGGGGATGTTGAGTTCCCACATCGTTAAGGGATTGGAAATTGGTCTCTTTATACGGTAATCCTCACCGCATGAGCTAACTCTTGGGGTTGTGTTAGGCCCAAGATTCATTTCTTTATCATGAGCAAAGGTACATCTTTTCTCATTGCCAAGCTTTCTTTCAGGCTTTTGCTGTTATTAATCTTAATGTTGAACTTCGAATTTTTTTCTGTATAAATTCTCTTGAATGTTGGTCTGACTTGCCTTTTCTTTTTCTGATTCTTTCAAGTCCGGTTGAAACCTGCATTGTGTATTTTTCCTTTCAGGGACTCACGTTGGTATTGCTTGTTTTTTATTCTCTATGTGCTATTGAGCATTTACGTTGTCACCAACTTAGTTCTCGCCGGTGTATATGATAGCTTCATGAGTGAGGTAACAATTTCTATTTTTAGCTACAAGCTATCTGAAAGTATTACTACCATTTTATTATATTTTCCATAGCACTGATGTTTTCTGTAGATTTTGCACCTGCATATTTATTTTATTATTTATTCTTTTCTGGTTGTAGCTTGAAAAACAAGTGGCTGCAAAGGATCAAATGAGGCTAAGGATTTTGAAAAAAGCATTTAGCGTGATCGATAATTCCGTGAGTTGGACACTTGACAACCTGTTCTCCAGTTAAGCTTCTATTGTTTCCATGCAGAATATGCTTCTCTTCCTTCTAAACAGGGAAGAGAAGCTTATATAGTTGTTGTTTCCTTTTTCTGGAAGAGATACGGCAGTAACAGCTGTTAAAGAAATCTCTCTCTTATCTCAATTAGGCACCTTGTAAGTCACATGTTATTGCCTTAGCATGTTCATAGATGAAATTTAGAGAGAAATATAATCTAGCACCAAAAAGTAGAGAGATTATGTTTTTTAACAAAGTAAAAGTCATGGAAAAAGTCCCGGTATAAGATGAGATATTTTATTGAAAACTAGAAAGAGGCATTGTATGCAGTTCCACGTGACTCTATTTGTATTCTCATATGCAGAAACAGGTAGATGAAATGGCTTAGTTGTTGAAATACATAATACAACTTTAAAAGTACTCGCTTCCTTGCTCTCCTTCCCTGAATAATTACAAACAGGTTGGTTTATGTATATATGTACCTACATATGTGTGCGACGTTAGTGAGATAGAGAGAGAAGGTGAAGGCAGAAAGAAGCAATGGTAAAGGAGAACATACTGCCACAGATTTTGTTTTATACAAAAACTTAATTGGCAAACATTTTCTGATTTATAAACCTATCTCTCTATCTAGAGATATAATGTTATGAAGATACTGTTCCCCTCTCCTTATGGAACTCCACCAAATTTCATCTTAGAGCTTATGGTACAAGTTCACAAACTGATTTCATGCGTGACCTTAAATCTTTTTTGCTCCCACTCCTAATAAAGTTGTTTCTTTCAATATTGGCAGAACAATGGGTTCATCAATAAAAAGCAATGTATCCTTCTGTTTGAGGAACTTAACAAATACAGGTAAAATTCATTCTCCATGTGACCTCCCGATGCATTTTGGACATATAGGAGTTATGCTGCTATAATCTGGCTTCTTCTCATTCATTGTATTCTTTTTGTACTTTTAGCATACTGCCATTCCTTAAACTGAATTAACCTAACAGTTGCAACTAGATAAGGCTATTTGACAAAATCTAGATCAGCATGTTGTGCTATATTCAATGTTATAAGCTTTCTAGATGACAACTTAGTGGAACTGTGTTTTGGGACATGGGTTTTCCAATACTGACATGCGAACAATGTTGCCATGGAAATTATATAGCTAAGAACCTTTTATTTCTTTATGGGTTCAGTTATAATATTGACCAGGCTACACACACTGTCATAGTTCTGCATTCCTGCATAGGCCATCCTTAATGACCCCATTCATCAAAAAACTAAATATATCCTTAATGGCTCCAAAATTGGATTTTCAAAAGCCAATTACTTGCTTCTAAGAAGTGGTACGTGTGTGAACCTTCTACATTTTTCTGTTAAGAGGCCAATTGTGCAAGAAAAACATAGTTACCTTTTGCCTTTAGCTTTCTTAAGAAGAAAGAATACCGTCCATTTATCTGAGAGAACAGAATAATTAGTTTTGATAGTGATATGCTATAAAAGTAGCAATTGACGTAATGATATAGGAGACATTTCCAACACTTGTATTTTATGGTTTACCTGTAAACTGTTGGTTGTTCATGTATTAATTACGTGCAACTACAGGTGTCAGTTTACTTCACAGAATTAGGCTTCTGACATAGCTAGTTCAGATCTGTTATAGTAGGCGAATTGGCTCAACTGTGTAATGATACCTATTGGATTCAAGATGCATCTCATGCCTGACTTACTAATGAAGGGGATACACTGAAACAGAAGTGTCTGATCTGAATAGTGGAAGCTGAACCTGATTATGAGCTAGCAGAGTGATAACGAAGAGGGCAGTTAATTAGCTCCTAGTCTCTTCTAAATAAGATTCATTTCATACCTTTTGGCTATTTAAAGCTGCTCACAGGTCATTGACTCATTGTGATTTCATAATCAGCTGTGGAGTGGGGTATGATCACTTTGGAGTTTTATATAAATTCCCTTCAACTTGAAGTCACTTCAGCAATATCTAAGATTATGCATATAGTTTCATGACAAGAAGGGAACTCCTATGGTTTAATTTAGCTAATTTCAAGGACTTTAAAAGGCAAATTCAAGAAGTTTGACCCCCCTCTAATTTTTTTGTTTTCTTTATTTGATTTGCATTTCTTTGGGGACTTAGATTCAAATTTAATGTGTAGTACTGTAATTATTTTGTGGTTAAGTACACCTAATAAAAATATACATCTACGGGGGTCGTCTCAACTAATTCTTCCAAGTTACCATGGCTGGAGAATTTTAGAGTTTCTTATGTTATTTGCTTTCCTTTTAAGTTTACAAAAATCTTTCTCAAAAAGATAAAAATATACATCTATGGGAAATTGGCTATATACAAAACCAGTATGGGTTCAGTTCCTTCAGGTTTCAATTTTCTCTAGGGCCAGTTTACTACTAACTGGAAAAGGAAGGGAAAGTTAAGAATGTTTTTATGTGGGTAACGAGTGTACTTAGGACTACATGTCTACATCTAACATTAATAGTCTTATGCTTTAGATAATACTAGTTATCATTGATTGTTTCTTTGGGGATAATATTATCGAAGTTCCTTCTCTACCTATTTTCAAAACTTCATGTGTTTGAATTAACTTATTTTATCTTCTCTTTGATACATTGATTTTCCTCAGGTCATCGACTTTTCGTTTCATGTGTATCTGTCATGGTTGTACATCTAGCAGTAGACATTAAAATACATTATGTTTTAAATATCTTTAGGACGATACCAGAAATTCCCAGAGATGATTTTGAGTTCGTATTCAATAAGCTGGACGTTACTTGTGACTCTAAGGTACTTATGAATCTTTCAATTAACTGATGCAGTGAGGTGATTTCATTTTTTATTCTCCATTCGGTTTTGATTTGTACACATTTGAGTTGTTGTCATTATTGAATATTTACTACCTTTGCTCTATCTGTTTATATAGATTGGATAGTGACCATCACAATGATGTCCCCATTATATTTGTAAAGGCTCTAGCAGAAATTTTCTTCTTTTCCAACACATAATAGCAACTATGGTTCTTGTCTTGCTATTATGCTTTAGCTCCGTCTTCTTTGTTTATAGTTTATCTTGTGGATTATTCTTTTTTTACAACGGTGGTGTCCGAACCAGCTTGCCCCTACCTCGACTATTCCACCATGTTCCTGCTACCCCCACTCCCACCAACACAAGTTACCGAGTAGCTCTACTCACCATGGCGTAGAAACAACAACAAACCCAGCGTAATTCCCACAAAGTGGGGTTTGGGACCATTGCTTAGAAAGATGGGATTAGATCACCTAGTGTTTAGTGTTTATCTTGTGAATAGTGTCAACACAATAACACCAAGAAGCGGATTTTATGTTTATAATGAAATGTACATAAACTTTTAGGCTACTAACTACCTCTATATATGTAGATTTAACTTTTTGATCCTTGAAATTTAGCTTGTTTAGTCGTACTTCCACAGTTCCATGTGTCAAATTTGAATTTTACCTTTAGATTTGGGAAATTATGGTATAGATTTGAACTATTGATTTAGTGTTTTCCATTTGCTTCTCAATCTTGATTTTTTAATCCTACCTGTACTTCACGTATTGTGGAAATGGGTGATGAATTACTAATCCCTAGGGATTTATGTGGTGCAGTAATCAGGTCCCTTTAATGCCATATCTTTTCAAGGTGTCAAATCTGCTTAAGTCAAAGAACTTTAAGTTTCTCATATTTTAACATAGAACCAGATGGCTTTTGAAGAATAGGAATCACATCCTTTCTGTGAAGGAAGTCGGTTCTCAATCATGAACATGCTTGCATCGTGTTTCAATTTTGTTGTTCTACTCGGCTCATGAATTCCTTTGTTTGAAGTGCAGATAAATTTGGATGAATTTGCTAGACTATGCAATGTCATTGCACTAAAATTTGAAGAGAAAGATTCAGTGAGTCCATTTCTCCCCTTTCAATTACAACTTGGATGGTTATAAGGGTAAATCCTTCATATGCTGCTTTCTGTTGCAGCTGTCAATCTTTGAGAAGTATCCAAAATTCTATCATTCACCAGCATCAAAGAAGTTGAGAGACTTCATCCGAAGCCCTACGTTTGAGTACATAATAGTGTTCATTCTCCTTACCAATTTTGTTGCTGTTATTGTTGAAACTACGGTATGGATCTAAGCCATGTACAATCTTTGATTGAACTTCGGATGCAAGTTAATTATATTTCAGTGACTAGCCCCAGCCTGTAGGACTATAAGAGGATTCTCTTGTTTGAACATGTGAAAATGATATCTGTTAATTGTTTACAATCATGTCTATAAAGTACCCCTGTAATTTTCTAATGGAACATCTTGCTTCATCAAAAAAAAAAAAAAAGTAAAATGACGGACAGAATACATTCCTCTCCAGGCACCGGTCACTGACCCTCAACCTGGTATTAACTACCAACTGCCTGATTGTTGCAATTGTTATCTCAGATCAAGGTTAAGTTTGGCATCCTCCCCTTTGTGATAAGAAGTTCCACCAACCAAACCCCATTGCACATTGTTATGGAATGTACATAGACATCTTCTCATATAGTATCTGATATACGTAGCACAATTATAGGCAGAGATATTTAGGGATTTTTCTGACTTTGTTCCTTAGATAGATCCACTTGTACATGTATAAATAACTTTCATTCTTGGAAATAATACTTCAAGGAAATTCCTCCGCATTCTTGTGTATATACACACCTGAACATTGACTTTCTGACAATGAAGGAAATTTTCTCTTCTGTTTTTTTTACTGTCTAGTGCTTTCGTACTGTGTGGGTGCAATGTCAAGAATGTAGGATCTATGTCTTATAAGTATACCATAGAGCCACCGTGGAAGCTTCCATTTAACTACCAATATAAACCATCTCTTCCAGATCTTTTGTTTTTGAAAGGATGGTACCATTTTTACTGACCATTTGACTTTGAAGAAAAGATCTAATCAACATTCTCACAGTAAAAAGGAAAGAAAATAGACATGATATTATCCACCGATTTCTCTCTTTTTAATTTTTTAATGGATGTCAAAGAAGAACCTTTCCTTTGCAATGAGTTACGTGCGTCCATGCAATGAAACAAAGACTTCTATGCTTCAAGAAATATCCTATTCTTTCTTCCACTATCTGTATCTACATCTTTCCTGAGGTCAGCATGAATCTCACTAATTTACTGGTGGTGAATTCTAGCTTGATGTGCAGAATAACTCAGCTCAAATCTTTTGGCAGAAGGCAGAGAATATCTTTGGTAAGTTGCATCATAAATTTCAGGCCCTGGCACCAATTATTTTTTTAAATTGTTTTGTCCTTTTTGATTAATCAAAGTCTGGTTGTAGTTTGACCACAATTGCTAGAAGTTATTTTCTTCTTTTATAAAGTAAAATAATTTTATTAACAACAACATACCCAGTGAAAACCCACAACGTGGGGTCGGGGAGGATAGAGTGCAGACCTTACCTCTACCTTAGTAGGTAGAGCGGTTGTTTCCGAAAGACCCTCGGCTCAAGACAAAGCATAAGCACAAAATAATTTTATTAACGTGAATGAAAATTCGTATACCAAACACAAAAAGTAGAGATCCTGCAAAAAGTTATGGTTCTCTACAAAGTGCATCCAGGAAGATAAATAAGAAAATAGATATTGATAAACTCCGAGAACTTCTCCATTTCCCTTAAGATTGTTCTACACCCTGCTCTTTCCTATATGAATCAGGTAGTATTAAAGCCGCCGCCTCATTACCAATGGGAAGGTAGTAGACAACTCCTCTCAAAAGCTTTCCTTTGACCCCCCCCCCCCTGTCCAGTTCATACACTCCCTAAAGGCCTACTCAACCTGCTATTTTTATTTCTAATTGTGTACACTAGGACAAACTCTCCATAGTTTCCATCGACAAGTGCAAGAAACCTGATTCCTCTCTGCATTGAAACTCTATTCTATTTGTTTATTTTTTCTTCATCCCAGTTAGAGCTATTCCTCCCATTTTCTTTAGTGGATCGGTTCATGTTTTCTCTCCAGACTGGTTATATGTTGTCCTCTACAGTTAATTTACTCCTTAAGACATCAGAAACTCGAGTTTGGAGAAATTAATAAGAATATTTGAGAATTTCTTTTGCTATCCTTATGCTTTGGTGCTCTCACTTTAAAATTGAGCATTGTGCTTCACAGACCCTCATCTTAAAATAGTTGTACCATGCTTAATTCTTCGAGTTAAGCTTATTACCATTTTCTAATTTGTTGCACAGGCTGGGTGTATGTCATCGAGGTGGCACTAAAAGTGTACACATATGGCTTTGAGAACTATTGGAGGGTTGGCAAAAATCAATTTGATTTCTGCATCACTTGCGTCATTGGTAGGTTGCAGAGGTTTTAAACCTGATTGATCTCTCTTATTAAATTGTGTATCAAAATTACTGCATTAGCACTTAGATTGATGTTTCTTATTTACCCCAAATTGTTTTGCGCCTACTTGAATTTCTTAGAAGTATCTTTCTTCGTACTTACCTATAACTAAACTGAGGTTTTATTTGAAGGTGTCATTTGAAAATATGTACTTTCAAATCTGTTAATTTCCTTTTTCCAAGACAGTTGAGTTTTCAACTTGTCTTCTTTAATCCCAAAAATAGATAGTTGATTAACCTTTCCTCTTTTCTCTAATACGTGGATTTTAAGAACACGATGCCTTTATATATTAAAGCTGTAATTGCTGTTGTCTTTGATTTATTGTTTTTTTTTAATCAAGTAAACATATTTTCATTCATAATAATGGCCAAAAGACTGGCTGTATACAAGGGGTATACCAAAAGGTTTCTACAAACTCCACCCGATCTTCTATACAATTTGGAATTCTATGGGTGCACCAAAAGAAAATAAGGGATTGGAAGCTACTCCTCAAATTAGAAAAGCTAGACTCCACCCCCTCAAAAGCTCTTTTATTTCTCTCTCTCCACACCACCCACATTATAGCTAGTGGAACGATCTTCCATGCCCTATTGTATAAGTGCAATTATTTCTTTGTCAAGTGAAGTTTTCCTCCACTGATTTTTGTAATATGCGTTTCTCTAGGAAGGAGAAAGAACTCTAGAGTACGTCCATTGATTTGCTTGGGATACATTGGTCTTATTTAGCTTCGTTGAGGGATATATTTGAGTCCTTTGTCTACCTAGAAAGATTGCATGTTTTCTTTATTTTGTATCTCTGTTATGCGCTGATTTATTTGAGGACTTTTACCAACCTCTCCTTTTTACATCCTCTCAAATTAGAGTTGTTCTTAAATTAAACAAACACTCAGGTGATTTATCTTTGCATGTTTACTAACAACATACTTTATGTCCTTTTTTGTAGTTTTTAGCGTGGGTGGTAAAAGTAATCATGGTATGTAAATATGGACAAAGGGGAGAGATAAGAAATCCCCTAAGGATCTTAAATTACTAGGAACAAATAAAAGTAGTTGGATTTGGAAAACGTAAAGGAAAAATAGGATATTGTGTTGCAAAATGGTAGTTTATGTGAACTACGGTGCTCACGTGAAAGATATGTGAACTTCCAATGATTTTACTTCATTTACTGGAGGTGATTGCTTGTTCTTTTGCAAAATATAGTGGATTATTTTCTGTAATATATTATTTTTTATGTCTTGAGCCGAGGGTCTCTCGGAAACAGCCGCTCTACCTACCAAGGTAGAGGTAAGGTCTGCGTACACTCTACCCTCTACCCTCCCCAGACCCCACGTTGTGGGATTTCACTGGGTATGTTGTTGTTGTCTGATGAATAACGTAAAATTATTTGAATCAATTCAACAGCACTGCTGTTTGTCAAGTTCTTAACTTAAATTTTAACTTCTTACTTATGTGAAGTTGTGAACATAGTGAGATTGCTAAAACATTTCTCGGACGTTACTGATGTTAACTCATTTTATGGATGATTCCAATTTTCAGTTACTGAAGAAATAACTACTCTGGTAGGCCCTCATGGTCTGACTTTCATGTCCAACGGAACATGGTAAAGGCCTTAATAGCTTATTTTGCAGTGACTAAGAATTCACGCTCTTTGCTTTTCTTGAGTAGTTTAATTTTTCCAGAGTATGTTATTATAGACAACAACATACCCAGTGTGATCCCATAAATGGGGTATGGGTGGGGTGTACGCAGACCTTACCTCTACGATAGGTAAGGTAGATCGGTTATTTTCGATAAGACCCTCGACTCGAGAAAAACATTTTCAGAACAGGTTTGAAAAACACGAGTGAAAAGCTGTGTCGAAAAAAATTGAAGAGGAGAAAAGTATTGACAACAAAAATTAGTAGAGATAACCAAAGTAAAAAGGAACAGTACTAAAATAGAGGAATACGATAGTACTAGCACAATAGTAGTGAGATTGATTTTGAGGCAGTACTAAAATAGAGGAATACGATAATACGAAATAGAACCTTGTGCTAATGATTTCATTTCGGTTTTTATTCTTCAATATGATGGATTTGTTTTTGTTTTTTGTTTTTTTCTTGGCCGAGGGTCTATCGGAAACAACCTCTCTACCTTCTCAAGGTAGGGGTAAGGTCTGCGTAACTCTACCCTCCCCAGACTCCACTTGTGGGATCGCATTGGATTGTTGTTGTTGTGTTTGTATGCTAGTCTTGAGGCAAAGAGTTATTAAGAATCAGAAGGTAGAGACTGATGAGAAAATTCCCAGTTTTCCTTTTGTGGCTTGTATCTCCTTTGCTTTAGAGATAGTGAATCTGCATTGGGCATAATATCATCTACATTGTATAATCTCCGGAAAGATGAAGAGTGGACTGATCATATAGACTATATTGCTACAGAATAATGGTAATTTAGGTTACCTCTTATGAATGAAGATTGAAATTCAATATCTAGTTCAAGAGTATGGCATATTAGCTGGATGCAATTCAAAAGGCTATATCTTCTGTCCTAATATATTAGTAAATTCAACATTTTCATGTAACTGCCTGAGAAATATGTAACCATAAAAGAATGAAAAATGTATTGTTGACTACATACAGTGGTCAGGAGCAGGGCTGCACAACGTGCAGTCTTTTCTTTCAGATGCTTTACAATTTAGAGCTCCTGTGATAGTAATTGCTTCTGTTTGCTGGTGTTTACAGGATTCGCTATCTTCTTATCGGAAGAATGTTACGTTTCATACGACTCTTGATGCACATTGAGCGATTTCATGCTTTTGTTACCACATTTTTGACCCTCATACATTGTCTGCTGCCATACTTGGGGACCATATTCTGTATCTTATGCATTTACTGCTCTCTTGGTTTACAGGTATATTTGATTCTTTGCTGCTATCACTTTGCTAATCACTCCATCTTGGAGTTCATTTATCTCCTCTGCTTGTTACGCGTAAAAGCTTTCAAAGTTTTTGTCTGAAGCAGTAGTGAACCCTGTATGTTTTTAAAATCTTCGTAAAGTATATTCTCAAAAATTGATCTATCTCTCAGTTAGAATTCCTTTGGCTGCAGAGCATAGTAAATATGGCATCATAGAAGAAACTCATGTGTCTTTTCCTCATCATTTTTAATCGATATTGCACTATTGTGTGCCTAACCTTTTTCTAGCTTTCTTCTGCCCTTTTACCCTTGGTTCTGTTTTTACCTTGTGCAGATCTTTGGGGGGATTGTCAATATTGGAAACCCCAAGTTACACCAGACTGATCTTGCTGGTTATGAGTATCCTTTTGTCAATTGTGAAATTCCTTGCAAAGTATTTTACACGTCATTTTTTATTTTTGACAAACAACGAGGAGACAATGTTTTCTCGTGTCATGATTAGCTTCTTAGAACAATCTATATTATCATTTGAAGAAAGAAACAATCTATTAAAGTAAAAAAAAAAGGAACAATCTACTTTATCATAAAATATCAAGATCCTATTTTATTTTCAAATATTCTTGTAGTGTTTCTACTTGGAAATCTATTGGTCGACTTTGTTTCCTTGACAATCCAAGCTATTTGCTTTTTAACTTCAATGACTATCCAAATGGCATGGTGACACTTTTCAATTTATTGGTGATGGGAATCTGGTCACCGTTGATGCAGGTATCCTGATCTTAGGGTTTTCTCAATTACCATTATATATGCTTAGAAGAACTATTTGCACATAAGGGCCCGTCCTTTGTAATGCATATTCAACACAAAATGATCGCGTTTGTAATGGCAAACTTTAATGAACAGGCACTTTCAAATAGGTCTGAGGAATGATGATTTTGGTCATGGAGCCCAGCCAACTCCTGAAGTGACTGCATTCTAGTGTTGTTACTTTTCTCAGTGCTCTGATAAAACAATGTAGAGCGTAAAATGATTATCTTCAGAAGCAAAAATTTACTTTGAGCATTGAGATGTGTTAAATATAACATAGTTGATGTATGGGTCGATTGTACATAGTACTTTATTTTATTTCCTTGTGTATATATTTCTGATATATATACACACATGTACATGAAAAATGTGTAGGCAGACTACACATTATTGACTCCCAATTCCTAGTTATATCTTATTAAAGTAGGTTATATCTTTAAAGTGAGACTACACAAAATAAATAATTCTTAGAAGTAACGACTTTTAAGTAGGTTTTATCTTATTATCATGTGTGGTCCAAGTGCTGATAATATGCTTTTAACATTTCAGAGCTACAAGGAACTGACAGGGACCTCCTGGACTTATGTCTACTTCTTCAGCTTCTATCTTATTGCCGTTTTATGGCTTTTAAATTTGGTAAGTATCCATGTGTACTCTTTGCAAATTGGTCTCTAGACATCCACTGAAGATTTATAGACAGACGAAAGCCAGATGATGTAGAAGTCAACTTCTCATGTAGAGATAAGTATTTATAAGTGCATTATATCAGACAACATAATCACATGGGCAATGTCCATTTGGATTCCGTTGGGTACTACCTTTTAGATCCTAGGTACTTGTACAGTTGTAATATCCAGTTGTTTTCTATGGTTTATGTGCCAGCCTTGTATATCCTTCCTCTTCTCCTAATGCATAGAGCATACTGTAAGATTAGAAGTTCCTTACTTCTAAGAAATATTTATTTTCATGAGTTGACTTATTCCATGTCCTAAAATGAAGTCTTCCTATACCTAATAATATAATGCTTTAGTTCCTTAGAGTATGAAGCATGTACTCAGATATCATTTACTCCCTCCATCACAATTTGTATGATACAGTTCGGATTTCGAGAGTCAAATGAGTTTTTCTTACACCACGAACTTTCATGTCTTTTAAATATTATGAATTGTTAATTATTGTGACTTATAGTACTTTTATGTAGTTTCTAAATATGTAAATTTTATTTTTTAAAACTTAAAGATTTTATACCCGAATTCGCGGTCAAAACTAAGAAGTTGGCTCTCGAAATTTGAATTGTATCATATAAATTGGAGCAGAGGAATAAATGTTTTCCCACCTGTATAAGACATCTGACATCATATATATTCCAATTCCTCTTCAAGCTAACCAGTGTGCTTTCTTGCTGGTAGTTTCTAGATCTTATATTTCCTTGTTGTGTATGGTCGGTCTAAAATTTTCATAAAAGGGTAAATATTTTCCAAAGTACTCACATTATTTTTTATACATATAGTTATTAAAATTTTATATAGTTTGGCTATTGGGAGCCACTATTAATGGGAATTTGGACTTTTTCTTAACCACCATTGATAATTCATTCACGACTCAACTTACCATATTCTTGGATGACCTTAAGAACTGTGGAGATTTCATGGCCCTCCTCAGCCGTGTTCGCATTATTTGCCTCTTCGACTTTCCGTCTCAGCAACCATTCTTAGGGGTCAATAAAAAAAAATCAATATTAGTATCCAGCGGTGGGGATATAATAGAATGACCTGAATGACGAGGCCTCTGCTTGATTCAAAGTTGCTAGATTAGTTCTAAATGGCTAGTCAAATGGTCTTAGAAACGTAGTTAAAGATCTAATAATAATGATATCAATAAGAAGAAATGAATGAAGTTAAGGGTCAAACAAGTTGTTTCTTGATAACATTTTTGGGATGTGTGTATATGACTATATTCTTTACCATGGGTCTAAGGCAAGATAGCTTAAATATCCTATTACTGTCGAATATTTCAGAAGTTGACGTTGCATCTTTTAAGTTTTTGAGAAACTTTAACTTTCCTCTTCTTTCTATTTTTCTTTTTGACAGTTTTTCTCATTTACTTTCTCTTTGTATTCTAAACACCTTCTTGTTTCCTAAGAATTTATCCTGTGTATAGCCCTATAGCATGTGCCAATGCTTAAACAGTATTGACACTTTACCTTTGCTTGGTTCTCGTTCAGATTGTAGTATTTGTCTTGGAAGCTTTTCAAGCAGAAATGAATCTAGAAGCTTCAACAAGAAGTGTGGATGGCGATGACAAGGTTAGTTTATGAACCTGCATCAGCTAGTTCTCACGGAGCGAAACTATTATTACTAGTTATTCCTTTGGGCAGGAACATCTTGATAAACTCTAGCATGTTTTTTGGATTTCTCGGCTCATCATAGAAATGTTTTGTTACAAATTACACTCATGAAAATTGTCAGTCGAAGTTTAGAAAGAGAATTATTCCCTCATGATTTACCTGGTAGGTCACTCGTAAAAAGATAGAAAATTGAAGCTTTTGTCGAATCATGATTTTAAAAAATCACTGCTGAATTTAGTAGCACGTGGAAATGACAACAAAGAACATCTAGGACAAACTCAAACTTCAATCCATATTTAGCTTGTGCAACTTAAACCCTGATTCTCTAAATTTACTCCACTTCTTGTTACAGAGTATACTAGTCTTTTTCTTTTCTTTTGTTTTCTTACTATAGTCACCATATAACCCTCAAACAGTACTAGACTTTTATGTCTTTTTACTAGCCTACCCTGTGGTCAACTCCTTAATCCTTGAATAGCCAGTGTACTAACTTGGAGATTTCTATCTCTTATATCATAACATTATACTGTCTCTGCTAAATTCTAAGTAATTGTTTATAGAGTTTATTGCTGAAGTAGTCTTGTCTTGTGACCTGAATTCTGTTTTGTAATCCAGGAAGAAAGAAGAGAGCAGCGACGTCCTGTTGGGTATGTGTGATTTAATGATGTTAAACTAAGAGAAATTTTCAAGATTTAACATATTTTCTGATTGGCAACTACTCTCATTGCACAGTGCTAAGACTCGGAGACACAAATTAGATGATCTTCACCGTCGCATGTCTTGGTCTGATCGAACACAGCGCTCCAATCCATAAGTTTGTGAATTTTCCAGGCTGGTAACTTGTTTAAGTTTCTTTGTTTATTCAGGCATTGTTCTTTTTCCCCAAAAAGCTTCTTTGACATTGCAACCCTTTTAAGATTATATGGAGGTTCTCTAATGTTTTCTATAGTTGTAAATTTGAAATGGAAAAGGACATTCTTGCATGTTCGGAGACAATCTATTCAGTCGTAACAATTTTTCTCTCTTAATTTTCGGCTTTATGCGATACTGGTGAGCTTCAGACGTTGAGTAATTTTGGACCCAGTGGTCGATAAAAATCGCAGTTGACGACCTACTTGTATATAGTTGTGAATTGTGGGGTACTCCTATACTCCCAATGTAAATTTTCATCGAGCCAATTGCAATATTTTCACTTCTCCATGCAAATATTAATGGTTGAGTGAAGCTTCATTTTTCTGCACTTTTAAGGGGCCATTATGTCTCCAAAGACGTGCATTGCTGACTGTAATTTTGTGCTCTGTATTTCAAATATTCGAGTTGAAACAAGATCTCAATTTTGTGCTCTCTCTCTCTCTTGATTTTGTTCATCTCCTGAATATGATTGTTAAACATGGTCGTAAAAGCAACTTCTTGATGATAAATTCTAATAAGTAATCTTGGCAAGGCACTCGAATCTCTCTCTCTCTCGATTTTGCTCATCTCCTGAATATGATTGTTAAACCTGGTTGTAAAAGCAACTTCTTGATGATAAATTCTAATAAGTAATCTTGGCAAGGCTCTCTATCTCTCTTGATTTTGCTCATCTCATGAATATGATTGTTAAAGCTGGTCGTAAAAACAACTTCTTGATGATAAATTCTAATAAGTAATCTTGGCAAGGCACTCGAATCCTTTATGGCTGTGCTTAAAAGTATCCTGTCAAAGTCAGATGTGCAAAAACATGAGAAGAAAAGAATCGTTGCCTTGAGTTCTGCATCATTCTAGTAATGTGCAGTCCATGGGAAATATCAACCCTTGAATTCTGATAATGAAGGTCTCTACATAAATTCTATTTTAAATTTATCGAATTTGTGTCATATCGGTAGTGCCCTACATAGACAAACTGGAATAAACCGTGTCTCTTGTGCTTGTCACTACCATCATCTCCACCAGGAAAGACGAGAGATGCTGCATAACGTTTCCCAAGTCATTCGGAAGGGAATAGAGGTATGTTTTCTGAAATATTAATGAGCTATATATCTCAGCTACAATTAACTTCCACCTAGAATGGCTTGACAATAAGCCAATATCCTACAGTAGAACCAAGGTACCCGGTTTTATCTACATTCAAAAATTAGAGTTTTTATGTACACGAAATTGTGAGTAGGCACCCCCTTGACCACAGAACCAACTGAAGCTCCTTCCACATATGCTTTGCATGCAGAGAATATCTGCTGCATGGCAACGGAAATGACCGATAACAAGCTCGTCAAAATGCTGCATGCAAATAAATAATTAGAGCATGCCAGATAATATTAATATATCATTAGGAAGAATACTAGTACTTCACAAGTAGCCTCGAGAAAAAGAAATACTTGAAATTTTATAGGACACTACCGCACAAGTAACCTCAAGAAGATGAGTACTTATAGTTCTCTCCCTAATAACAAAGATAACTAATTTGCAACATTTACATCTATATATATTCATTACCACCCACTATACAGAATTAGTTAAAAATTAATGTACTGAGTAAAACTTTTGATTGTCCATTTGTTTGAAAATGTGTAAATGTCTGTTTGAATACTTGTCTTCAACTTTATAGCGTTTCCCATGGAATATAGCCAATTAAGTAGTCGAAAGTAAACCACGCCCAACCTTGTTTCCAAAACCAGATACTGTCTGCACTCAGTCCCCAAAGTTGAGGAACCTAAGCAAAAAAAAAAAATCAACTTTCAAAAGCAAATTGACACGTCACTTATATTAAGATGCCAACCACCTAGCTAATTTAGCTTTCAAATATAACTTTTTTTACCCGTATATATCCAACACTGTGAACCTGACCTTCCCTTCTTTCAAAATTACTAAGCAACCAAATTTCAAGACACTGAACAACACAAGATGAAAACTCATTTTAAGGATGAACTAGGTTATATACCACTTCTTCCCAGATAAACCTAAGTTACAATAGCGGCCCGATTAAACATGACACCATTTAGCGAAAAGAATGAAAAAGACGGCATTAATTTGCAATAACCAATTGCACTGGTGATTAAAAGTCGGCGAAATCTCAGGGGATCAAGGAAATTCAAAGGAAAAAGACATTATTTGCCTACACTGGAAAGGGGGTCGCAGTGACCGGGCCCGGGCGACTGTTTACCAAAAACACAAGTCTCCACAATATTTGAATTCTCGATGTAGATGCTACATAGTTGGTTCTCATCCTTCAGAGACTACGAGTGTAATAAGAGCATCCGTCGACAAAAGGATCACCCCATTGGTGTTCTTTCCGATCTCTACGCATTTCACCGCTCCACCGGAAATTCCCTCCCAGAAATATAGCCATCCCTGCCCCCTCACGTCAATCCCACGAGCCTCTTATCCATTCTCATTGAACGACGGCGGGGAGCAAATCCAACTAAAAAAACTCACATTGGGCTTAGAGATAATCAGGCTGGGAATCCAAATGATCTCTGGATTGATCAGAAGATTCTTTCAGTTGGCTAGAATCCGTTACTTGAACGAAACTAGATCTTATAAAATCATATTGAATATTTGACGATGCATTCTGTATCTTGCTAAAAAATCGATCCTTGTTTACCAACCAAAGCTGCGTACAACAAATATTTGTGATACGCCCTTCTCTGGACTTCAGGCGGAGGTTAGTGCACTACGTTTATTAAGTACGTTGAAGGAACACACTTTGTATAGTACGGTAATTTGATCTGTGATCGTGTTAGTTTTTCATTGGGGTTGAGTTGAGTATGTATTTACCAATATGGGGTTTATGAGCAGTGAGGTTCAGTGGTCCTCTTCTGCAGCAGATTATTTCCGGAGGTTGACGTGTTGACTGAACGAAATTGTAGATATTACGGAGATACTTTCGGTCTTTTATCATATCTTTCCGGTTGATTTTTGTGAAAACATGTGTTACCTTAGGGGTTGTTTGGTTAAATAATAAGTGTTAATAACTTCGAAATAAATGTGAGATTATTTTACTTTGAAATAGTAAGGATAATAATTTGTGTAATCACCAGTTCGTTTGAAAAATATTTTTTTAATGTTCGATAAATAAATTGTCTTTTATCGATTTCTGCAAAAAATGATTTTGAGTGTCAAAATTAAGAAAAGAATAATGTCAAGGTTCATTTTAAAATTATTATTTGAATATTTTTTATGAAGAATTTTAATTAAATTTCTTAATTTTTTTATATAAAAGAAACAAAAATGTATATAAAAGTGTTGATTGATATAAATATATAGGTAAACCAAAACAATAACATTTGATATATGATATTAATATTATATTCTGACATGATTATTTAAATATACCAAATTCATCAACCAGTATAAAATAAGGTTTACACCAAGAGATGGAGAAGAATGTAGAGTAATAAATACAAGGAAAATGAGAATAGTTTATCATTTCATTTTGCTAATGACAAGGGGAGTGGATTTCATATGAACGTTGAGAAAATAGCTAAATGAGCCTCCAACGTTTGGCCGAAATTTCAACTACATATCAAATATTTTGGAGAGTTTTATGACCCCCTGGTCATTTTAAAAGTGGAATAATTTGCTCCCTGAAATGCTATACCCAAATCTCAAGTATGCAGTAAAATACACGCGCCAACCAACATTTAACACGTGTCTCTTTTTCATTAATTTTTTTTCCTAATTATTCTTCTTTCAACATACTTCCACCATTAAGCAATTTCAGAGCTCCAAATTGAAGGAAAAATAAAAAATCATCATTCAAAGGCTACCAAAAATTAAACTGATAAACAATACTTTCTGTTAACACTCAAAAGTGATTTAAGTGTTTAGTCGAATTCAGTGACAGCCAAACTGTTCCAGAGCCGAATTTACTCCTAGCCCTCCACTACAAGAACTTCATCGGCTACTAAGGCATCTTAGCCGAGTTGTTAGTTAGAGGTACAACTGGGACCCACTCAGATGCAGACGTCTCAATGACCAAGTCAAAAGGGTTTTCAGATCCCTATAAGCGGTAACGGCCAATAATAGCTAAAAGAAAGGGCCATTATCCGAGCAGGAGTAGAGAGCGAGAAAATCGGCACCACTTCCCCCATAGTTGGTCTTACTTGATGGATGACATGGGGGGTCACGTTGTACAATTTTTCTTTCTTTTTTGTAATATAAATAGGATCATTCTTTGTATATGAACACACAATCAATCAAACAACTCAAATTTTATCTATCTTTATCCTTTACTTTATTTATCCTTTACTTTACTATACTCAGCTGCATTCATGTTTCTTACCTCTTAGTTTACTTATACCACCGTCCTAACGCTTTCTAGAGTAGTTGGGGAACCAATTGCTGGAAATTAGAGTTCCGTTTTCAACCCAAATCGCTTAAGTTAAAGGAATCAATTTATCATCCGATTTCGTCAGTTGATAAAACGGTAAACACTTCAGAGGGAAACAATTTTGGCACGCCCAGTGGGACCATAGGTGAATTAATAGCAAAGTTTGATTCTCCAGGTCAGGATCATTCTTGGCTTATACGCCTAAGGTTCAGTAAGAAAATGAACCCCGAATCCAGTCCACATCCTAAATAAAATCCTCCTAGAAGGAATAAAGAACCAACATCCTCCTTGGGTATGCCTACATCGGTTGATACCCCTCAACTTCCTCCATCAACCCAAGCTGTGGAAGAATCTAGCCAATCTGAAGGTCCAACCATAATGACCACGTCTTTTAATAGACAATAGATCAACTTGGGCATCCACTATATTATGTATCAACTTTCTAAACATCTGGCTGACATTGTGAAGCCGATGGTACATAATGAGGTTCAGCAAGTGAGGGAGATAGAAACCAATCGAATGCACCCAGGAGAATGTTCGGCTAGTTCTGCCATCCTCTGACGAGCGGTGTTGTTCAACATGAGATCGTGACTCCAGGTGTTGTTCCTCAGCCGCATGTGCACCAGCTAGTGCCTACTCAGGTGCAGCCGATAGCGCACCTAGGAATATAAGCCCAATCGCCTGGCAACCAGCACACTGCATGATCGCCGCCGAACCTTGAGGGGAAACTGTGCCACTTAGCTATGGGCAAATCAACATGCCTCGGAGACCAGTTCAGGCTCCAGGACACTTTGGATTGCCGCCCGTTATGTCGTATGTTTCTACGAACGGTCCTACGATGCAGGCGAACAATGTCGGAGTCGTTTACAATAAGCTGAAACATTCGGGAAATTTTCTATGCGGACTTGGGAAATTCCTGCTCAAGGGTGACTACGCGGGAATGTTGGTTATCTTGGAATATATCACGCAATCTATTCCATGTAGCCAGAGCCGTAGTGTCCGACTCAATAATCGTCTGTAAAAGATCGGTAGAAATAGTGAAATAAATCTACTGAAGGACGGTAGCATCAAGTGTAATCCATAACTGAGGATCCTCCACAGGTGTAGGGGCAGCGGGAGAAATTATGTGATGGAGGACTTGATGTGAGATGGCGTGAATTTTAAACAACTCTGCCCACGTCGCGTATTGGACGTTTTCCATCTAAAAAATAATAGGGATGATGTTCTTGATGTTAGAAACGGTAAGGGCATGATGAAAGTGGTTCTTTGACGTCGACATAACGAAAGAACAAAAGGAGGGATTTGGATTAATTTAGGAATAGAGATGAAGATTACGAAAACCAAGAAGGAGGCTCGGAACCTGAGGTATGGCGGAAGAGAAAAAAATAGGAGAAGTATGAAAAAACTAGACTTCTGATACCATGGAAGAAATAATTCCTTGATTATTTTCATTAATGAAAGAGTATATATACAATTTACAATTTCCATAATAGGAAAATCTTATTCCTATTCTACTCCTAAAACTTTATTCTACTTGTACAATAATTATACAATTATGATAAGTGTACAACTTTAATTTAATTACAAGAAATCATAACCTAAAATAGACTACTAAACTGTGATATACACGACATGCATATACCGTGTATATCATGGGATTTAACAGCCCATTATGCACCAATCTGCCCGTGATATACACAACATATATACCGTGTATATCACGAATATTTATCAATATAGTTGAGATTTCAGTCCAACGTTGGAGCTTATTTGGCCATTTTCCCTATGAACGTTCAATGAATAAAATGAAAACCTCATTACCAAGTAAAATGATACACTCCATTTATTAGTATTACTATAAATATAAAATATAAAATATAAAACAAAGGAGTGAAAGTCGATTACGACTTTTGAAAAAGACAGCCTTCCCTTTTCTAGAAAAAGTGATAGAAAGATCCATTAAATTTAGTGGAAATATTACAGAAATTTCTTTACTTCCATTGCACATGAAGTCGTTAGTTCTTCCTATATATTTTAAAGTGTTTTAATTATAATAATTTCAGCATCTAATGTGTAATTGATAGGGTTAATACTTATTCGTGTCGAATATTTATATCGAATTAATTCAAATTATCATAATTAAGTGATTTAATGAAGTGAAAATATTCATTGATTAACCATGATTAAGTTATAATTGTGTATACTCAAACACGTATCATGCATCTATTGATTTAATGTAAATATTTGATATAAATAAGTTTTGACCGCTTTATGCTATGCATAGTTTATTTTAAAGTTTAAACTTGTCATTCTTTTGCGGAAAAAGGAGTAACAACTTTCTATGAGGCCATCTTGCACTCCTTGATGCCTGAATTTTCATCAATCTTAATGAAAATTTCATTCCATGATCAGGGATCTTGGAACCAACCTCTTCCATGAGCAACTAAATCAAAGTGTATTTGCTTTGAATCTGTTTAACACCAAGTTTGAATCTATGCTATCGTAAATAATTGAATATATTATAGAGGGGCCTTAGAAAAAGGCAATACATGATAATTTTTAAGGATTTTTTACTATACAGTTGTTATACTAATAATAGCCGGTAAATACATAGTATATGTATAATATGCTTAAAGTATACATAATTATCGTATGGTTTATATATATTTGGAAGCAAATATAATTATTTTTGGCTAATTGATCAAATATGTAACTTGTCCCAAAAATAAATATGTCTGATCACTTTTTTGGTCTGTTTTTTAGGCCTACATGCAAAGATCATAATTTTGGAGCCAACGTTTAAGCCATGCCCTGTTTATAATATTTTACAAGTCTATCAACTACATAAATAACTTCAATCATATGGTGTGTGAAGTTGGGCTTACCAAAATATCATATGGCCAAAGCTTAGACATTTATTAGATGAACAAACTTTTGCACATAGACAATTGTTATTCGAATTTAAATAATTTAATGTCAAATTTATACTAAATGAGCTTAAATTTGAAACATATATTTCAACTAATACAACAAACCTCAACCATGACGGTTTAAATAACAACCAATAAAATAAATTTATTTTGTAATAATAGTGATTTGGCAAACGTTTTTCAGCTTTCCAACCACACTCACATTATTTAAATTTACTTTTCATAGGAAAAGAGGACTATATTCTGTTTGATTTTTGGCAAAATTGGTATAGGCTAAATGGTTTTGAAAAATTATATACAGATTAAATATCAATGTCTAAATAAGACATGCCGTATAATTTTTATTTTATAATGCTCAGTCGGCATTTTAGAATTGTTTATTAGGTAGCCAATTTCAATTACAAAGACATGTTTGCTCTTATCTTGTTCGCTGAAATCAGTAGAGAGCGTTATTTCATCTTTTGTGCTATTTCTTGGCACTATTCAAACTGCAAAACTTCTATAGAGTTTTAAGTTGTAGCAATTCAAGCTCCAGCCTTTTTGTAGAGATCGAATTGTTATAGTTCAAATTTCAAGAATATTACATATAGGTACTACTCATGAAATTATCTCACTATTTTTTTCAGGTGCTACTTATGAAATTATCCAAATTATTTTTTTTATACACCATTCATAATTTTTTCATGTACCGCCCATGAAATTACTTTATTATAGTTTTCTTGTCCATTTAAGATATGTGGTGTTGTAGGTACTATTCATAAAAAAACTGAGTAATGAAATGGTGTACGCTGGACTCCATAATCTTTGATGGTGTAAGTAGGACTTTAAAAAAGTTACATGACATTTTTGGAATTCGACAAGAAAACTGAAAGAAATAATTCCTTTGATTATTTTCATTAATTGAATAGGTATTTATATAAGTTACAAAATAAGAGAATCATATTCCTATTATATTCCTAAAACTTTATTCTACCATAATTCTAACTATACAATTATGGTAAGTGTATAATCCTAATTTAGGTAACAAATACACTACAATATACATCAAATACATATACCATATATACAAGATTGGTACAAGATACCAAACTCGTGATGGGCTCCGATATCTGCCCCTTTTCTGGGCTTCCCTGTTGGGCCATTGTCCACATTTGCCCGTGATATACATTCTTGTATATTGGGTGTATATCACGAGTATATTGCCTTGTTTAACACACCCCGCAGTCATAGCGGGCGGTCTTCGAACGCTGAGATTGTCCCTAAAATCTTCAAAGAGTACCGAGGGAAGACCCTTTGTAAAGATGTCTGCAACTTGATATCTTGACGGGACATGACATACGCGTACCTGCCCTCGAACAACCTTTTCACGGACAAAGTGAATGTCCATTTCGATATGCTTAGTGCGTTGGTGTTGAACCGGATTACCTGAGAGGTAGATGACACTAATATTATCACAATATACTAAGGTTTCCTTTTGAATGGGGCAATGAAGCTCTAAAAGCAAATTACGTAACCAACATGATTCTGAGACCACATTAGCTACCCCTCGATATTCTGCCTCGGCACTTGAGCGGGATAGAGTCGCCTGACGCTTTGCAGACCAGGAGACCAAGTTGTTGCCAATGAACATACAATATCCTGACGTAGACCGTCTGGTGTCCGGACAACCTCCCCAATCCGTATTTGTGTACGAGACAAGTGTGGATGTAGATGAAGGATACAAGTGCAAACCATAGTCCAGTGTCCCCTGAATATACCGAATGATGCGTTTGATTGCATTCATGTGCTCAACTCTGGGATCATGCATGAATAAACACACATGTTGAACAACATACGTAATATCCGGTCTGGTAAAGGTAAGATACTAGAGGGCCTCTGCAAGACTGCGATGGCGGGTCGGGTCCTCGTATGGTGCACCTGCCGCGACACTAAACTTGGGTTTTGCATCAACTGGAGTGGAAGTGGACTTACATGATGACATCACATCCTTCTCTATGATCTCAGCAGCATACTTTCGTTGAGACAAAAACAAACCATCTGAGTGACGCTTGACGACAATCCCCAAAAAGTAACTCAAGGGCCCTTAGTCTTTCATAGCAAACTCAGAGCTGAGCATGGCCATGATAGACTGGCGTAATGCATCGGAAGAGGCAGTCAAAAAGATATCATCCAAATACAACAGAATGTAGGCCAAGGACGAACCACGACGGTAGATGAACAAAGAATTATCTGACCTGCTGTGAGTGAACCCAATAGTCGAAACAAAGTCAGCAAGCCTCGTATACCAGGCCCGTGGAGACTGCTTAAGCCTATATAAGGACTTCTTCAATAAACAGACGTGATGAGGACGGTTGGGATCCCTGAAACCCAACGGCTGATGCATATAGACTGTTTCTTTGAGATCACCATGTAGGAAAACATTCTTGACATCCAACTGATGAATAGGCCAAGTCTTTGAAAGAGCCAAGCTAAGCACAGTGCGAATGGTAGCTGGTTTGACCACCAGACTAAATGTCTCACCACAATCTATCCCAACCTGCTGAGTCTTACCATCACCCATAAGCCGCGCCTTATGTCGAGCAAATGACCAATCTGAATTCTCCTTATGAGCAAAAATCCACATAGACCTGATAACATTAATATCAGATGGATGGGGCACCAACTCCCACGTCTTATTATCAAAAAGAGCATTATATTCATCGGTCATAGCAATTTTCCAATTCGGGTCGTTTAAGGCGGACACATGATTACGGGGCAAGGGGGATTTAGAGACATCAGAATGTAAATTAAAATGTCTTTTATGTGTAAAACTACCCCGCTAACTACGAGTGACCGGTCTATGACTCGAGGAAGAATTTAGTGAATTTTGGGAATTTGCTGGGCTCGGGACGGACATCGCTTGGCCCAAATCGATGTCTGAAATTTGGCTGGATCGATTCTAGAATTGGTGGGTAGCCCATTCTTTGAACTGTTCGATGGCGGAAACTAGACTTGGAACAGTGGGGCCAGCGGGCAGTGGGCCCGTTGGAGAATATTGGGTGCGGGATAAGTCCGAAAAATGGTGAGTAATATACGGTGATATACCATCATCTAAAAAATTATACGAACTAGGCTCGGGAGTCTGAATTTTCATAAATGGAAATTGGGTTTCATCGAAAATCACATGGCGATTAATTATGATTTTCTTGAAGGATAAATCAAAGCATTTGTAACCCCGATGATTAGACGGATAACCCAAAAACACACACGGAGTAGACCTAGCCTGAAGTTTGTTAATTGTGGTGGATGGGAATAACGGAAAACACAAGCACCCAAAGACCCGAAGATGAGAATAAGACGGGTTCTTATTATATAAGATTTGGAGGGGGGAGGAATATGTTAGACCTTTGGAAGGAATTATGTTTAGGAGAGATGTTGCCATTTGTAGAGCATGATGCCAAAAATATGGGAGTACGGAAGCATGAAGTAAGAGGGTGCGGACAATGTTATTTATGGAACGAATTTTGCATTTGACTTTCCCATTTTGAGATGATGTATGAGGGCACGAAAAATGAAAATTGATCCCATTATTATCACAGAACTCCCGAAACACCCTATTGTCATACTCTTTCCCATTATCACACTGAATATTTTTTATTTCTTTTTCGAATTGTGTTCTAATGAATGCTCTAAATTTTATGAAGACAGAAAACACTTGAGATTTATTGGCAATTGGAAATGTCCACAAAAATTTAGAATAATCATCCAAAAAAAGAACATAATATTGATGACCTAACGAACTTAGAACATGAGACGTCCATAGATCGCTATGAATAATATCAAATGGCATTGAAGTATGAGAATTTGAGTCCGCAAATGGCAACTTAACAATTTTTCCTAACGAACAAGATTGACAAATTTGAGTACGACTCGTACCCTTACAAGAAATAAAGCTATTTTTATCTAAAACTGATAAAATAGAAGATCCCGGATGACCAAGGCGAGCATGCCACAAGGAAGGAGAAATGGCTGCAAAGGCGGATGGCAAAGCTTGACTCGATGGACTGAAACCGGGCATGATAGGATACATACCCCCCTACTATCACACCTCATGAGATGACTCCCCGTCTTGAAATCCTTCACAGAGAAACCAAACGGATCAAATTCAACAGAAACGGAATTGTCAGTCGTGAACTTTCGGACAGACACTAAGTTTTTAATCAATTTGGGGGCATGTAAAGTAATATAGTTGCGTGAAGCAGCATAAGTGCTAACCTGATCTAAGGAAAGAGGGGGAACGTGAAAGCAAGGCTATTCCGGGGCCTCAAGCATCTGTACCTATTCTTCTCCTCTGGGCAGTAACGAGGGATCCATTGAGATCGATTCAAATTGGACATACAGATTTTCATTTT